>APFE030941941.1:38240-56452 GCA_000404065.3 Pinus taeda
ATATTTATAAAATTGTCAATTTACGTTTATTTTAACAAGAAAATTAATAACCAAATTAACTAATTTGAATAAAAAATGAAAAAATGGATAAATAAATAAATATTTTGGTCTAACTAGCCGTTTCTTAGTCAAATTCTAGCCGTTACCTAGATATTCTGCCCGATCTATTTATAATGCATAGCAATATCTGCTCATTCAACTTGTCCAGACGATGAACCACACTGGTTTGTTCGAAACGCGTCGACAAAATTATCTCTATGTGATTTTCGCCGAAGATTCTTCTCTAAAGTAAAGGATTGTACTAGATTACCTTGGACTTCAAAAAGAATTCATCCGCGTTCATAACTTCATCGAGTCTGCTCCATCGCTATCGGTGCATCGCTTAACAACATTCCATCGTACCTTCACTTAACCTTCCTCTGATCGCTGATTAAACTGATCTCCACCGTCCATTTATTTCCACGATCCAATGGTCAATATCTTTTCCCACTCAATCAAACTGCACGACACTCCTCTGTCGTTAATCTACACTTAGTAGATGCAACGATCCACAACAATTTCGGGTTGATAAACAACTCGAAAAATACCCGCCCGAAAAGCAGTTTTTTCTTTTTCTCCACTGCTACGTGTCACTCGGTTAGTGGAATCAGGCGACTACCCTTCAATACCACTTACCATCCTTCCTCCGGTTGAAATACCACTTAAGGTTTTGAGAAACCACCTCTTCGATTTGTTGCTCTATCGATCAGACGGTCGACATTCATTTCTTCTGCCATTCCTTAACCCTTGAAGGTTTAACCCCCATGTGGTTTTCAGCCCCAAATCCATATGATGGTGGAGTTCAAGGCAATCTATGGTTGGATGCTTGCCAACTAGCGCACTGTTTACCCCTTGCGCTTGGTCCATTTTCCACTGTTTTCATCAGTTCCTGATTGCTAAAGTTACATGTTCTGAGAATACTTCCCTGTTTATGGTCGCCTGTCTGTGACAGTGCTCGTGCAATGTCCCTGAGGGTGTCAATGCCCAAGTATATCTTCTATTACTTCTTGAACACAGCACTCCTTCATTCGCCAAGCGATCCACTAATCTGTTGGTTGTTTTGCGCAAGTGAATAAATTGGAGCGTTCTCAAGGCTGTCAGGTGGGATTGTATATGTTGATAGACCTGCAATAACTGCCAGTGTTTTGACATTTTTTTTGGTGTTGTATTGTTGCATATCTTCTTGACCGAATTAATTATCAATTCAGAGTCTGCTTCTACAATAACATTGTGTAAATCTTACTTAATCAAGATTTCTAGGCATTGGTCTAAGGCCATGAGTTTCACCATGTTATTAGTGGCATTCCCCAAAGGACTATGAAAGATTATTTATATGTATCCCTTCTCATCTCTTATGACTCCGCCATAACCATCCACTCCAGGGTTTCCTTTAGAGGCTCCATATATATTGAATTTAGAAAACCATGTGGAGGAGGTTGCCAGAATTCCTTACTTGCTGTTGTATAGTTTGCACTCTTGCTTATGTCTTGGGGGATTGGAAACTGGAGACCCAATTGCAAAAGTATATGTGCATCCTGGTTTAGAGGAGTGTTTTCGGGGGGTTTCTTTAGACAGGTACTTACAATTTCTTTGAGTTGTCTTATAATATGAGTTATAATGCTCTGTGTTGAGCCAATTCTGTTCTTGAAAATCCTGTTATTGCATTCTTTCAAAACATCCCAGATCAAAAAACCTGGAATCAGAGTCCATGCATTGTTGACTGTTTCATTTTCTAAGAAATATTTCTGCCAATTATTTAAAGTGCTAGTAATGCTGGATGCCTCCCTATCAGTTTGCCTGAAGATTGAGGCTACCCAATTCCACAAGGTAGAGGTTGAGTAGGTGATCCATCGTTTCTTCTTGTAGACCACACAATTGGCATCTAGATGGACCAACTAGACCTCTTTTCCGAAGATTTTCCCAAGTCATAATATTTTTATGATGCACCAACCACATGAACAATTTAATTTTCATCTAGTGCGAGTTCTGCCATAGGTCCTTCCATATCTTATCAGGGTTTGGAAAGTCAAGCCCAATGGCAATTCTTTTAGCTTCTTTGATGTTGAAGTTGCCTTCACTGTTTCTTCCCCATCTTAGTTGGTCAGACAATGTAGATGTTAAAATCTTTCTTTGTTCCAAGATGACTGTTAGAGCTTTTACTTGCGCCTTCAAAGGGGTTTCTTCACTGTATCCCAGGTTATTCCATGTTCTCCAATTATCCTTGTATCTTGTTTGATCCCAAAAATCACTTACCCTGAGTAAACCTTTATTGTCAGTGTCATTCTTAAGATTGGCTAATTCTTCTCTACACAGGTTAGGTTCCTGTTGCCAGTTATCCTCCCAAAACCATGCTAAGTTTCCATCTCTGATCTCCCAGAAACTGTGCTTATGAACTATGGCTCTATTCTCCCAAGCACTGTTCCAAATGTGGGAGCCCTTGATGTGCCCAGACATCCGAATATGATCCCTTTCTTGCCAATTGTTTGCATATTTCTGTTTCCAGAGCTTGGCCCATGGGGTTTCTGACTCCTTTAGCTATCTCCACCAAAGTTTTACCCCCAAGACTTTGCTAAGGGTTTCAAGGTCATGAAGTCCCAGACCCCCATGGTTCTTAGGTTTACAGAGCTTATCCCAAGTTACCAAAGCCCATTTCTCTTTTTCTTCCCCTTTGCCCCAAAGAAATTCTCTTTGAATATTCCCAATGAGTTGCAAAGCTCCTTTAGGAGCAGGAAGAGCTGAAAACATGAAGGTGGGGATAGTTTGTAGGAAAGCTTTGTAAGCACTAGTCGTCCTGCTAAATTCAAAGACCTGCTTATCCATTTCCTGAATTTATCCTGCAGTCTATTAGTCACTGGCTCCCAAAATTCCTTGCTCAGAGGTTTATCAGTGAGAGGTATTCCTAGATGTTTGGATGGTAACTGATCTCTTTGAAAGCCGAGAATTCTGGAGAGGTTTCTCTGAATATCAATGTCAGTATTAAAAAAGAAATTTTTGCTTTGGTGAGGCTTACCTCTGTACCAGCTACCATAGCAAAGTCGTTCAGGATTTGTTTGAACTCTTTACCTTCCTTGACCGTGGGTGTACCCTGTAGCATAGTGTCATCCACAAATTGTTGATGAGTCCAGGTATCCCCATTCTAGGTGAGTTTGAGGCCCTGGATTCTTCCTTCTATATTGGCAGATTTAATCGCTTTGCCTAATCCTTCCATCATGAGAATAAAGAGGAAAGGGGAGAGCAGATCTCCTTGCCGGAGGTCTCTCAAAGGCCTAAAAGTTCTGGATGGGGAGCCATTAAGTAGGATTGAAAAATTAGCTGTAGTAACAAGGGCCATTACCCATCTTATCCAGCTGTGGTCGAAGCCGTACGCTATTAGTACTTCCATGATGTACGACCAATTGAGCTTGTCATAAGCTTTCACTAGGTCAAGCTATATGATCATCCCGGCTTGCTTATTTATCTTAAGAGAATGAACTATCTCATGAGCTTGAATGATGTTGTTTAGAATTTGCCTTCCTTCCACATAACTAGTTTGCTCCTCAGACACAAGCATTGAAAGTAGGGGCTTGAGTCTGTTTGCAATTACTTTGGAAATAATTTTGTACACCACATTGCATAAAGCTATGGGTCTAAATCTATCTGGTGTCATAGTTTTTTCCTCGTTTGGAATCAAAGTGATGAAAGAAGTATTGAGTGCCCTCAAAATGGTTTTGGATCTTCTCGAGTCCTCCACAACTTCAAGGATATCTTGTTTGAATATTTCCTAGCATGCTTTGAAGAAGTCAAGATTGAACCCATCCAATCCTGGAGCTTTCCCATTTTTCATTTCTTTAATGACTTCAGTAACTTCCTTTTCAGTCACTGGCCTGATAAGATTGTAATTGTCTTCCCTGGTTACAAGCTTTGGAATGTACTTTGTGAAGTTGTTGATAAATCGTGATCTGTCTATGAGAGGCTCCTCTGCTATGCTTTGGAAATGTTGTACAAGAGCACATTCCATTTCTTTGTGGGTGTTGAACTCTTTGCCTTGAGTGTCTCTGAGTTTTGAAATCCTGTTATGTGACCTGTGATCCCTGGTTGACTTGTGAAAAAAAATTGTGTTTTTGTCCCCTTCTTTAAGCCATTGCACTCTTGATTTTTGCCTCCAGAAGATCTCCTCTTGCTGGTATCTGTCTTCCCACTCCTGTTGAAGAGTGTTAGATTGCATTTTTATTTCCTCGGTAAAGCCACTGTGATGAGGATTTGATTGATTCCTTGTATTTTCTGTTCAACCTCTCTTTTAGCTTTGAAAATATTTCCAAACTCCTTTTTGTTCCATTCTTTAAGCCTAAGTTTGATGTGTTTCAGTCTCTGTTGTAGAAGGAACATATTAGTGCCTTGAACGGGTAAATCTTCAATCCACCATTTACCAATATTACTGATGAAGTCAGGGTGAGTGAGCTAGACATTTTCAAACCTGAAAGGTTTGTTCCTCAGAGTGCCTATAAAAGAAGCTTCAAGTTGGATAGGCCAGTGATCTGAGCCTCCAAAAGGAAGGATTGAAGCAATCAAGTTGAGGCCAGTGAGAAGGAGGTCCTCCGAGATTATAAATCTATCTAGTTTAGAGGCAACTTGAGAAGCCCTTCCCCTCTTATTGTTCCAGGTGAAAGCACCATTTATTGTCTCCGTGTCCACTAGCCTCATGTCGTTTAGGAAGTTTTGGAAAGCAATGGAGTCTCTGCCTGGTGTTCTGGTCCCGCCTTTTTTTCTGTAAGAGATCTGATCATGTTAAAATCCCCTCCCAGAATCCAGGGCATAACAAGATGTCTCTCTCTCAACTTCTCAAGTGAGGTGAGAATCCTGAGTTTGTCTTCAAGTTTTTGATGACCATAGACATTTGTGATCATATATATTTCCTTATCCCCCAAAGGTTGGATCACCATTGAAAGGTAGTTCCTGGATGCTTCAGCATCCAAGATTCCAAGTTTCTGGGGATTCCAGAGTGTGAGAATCCTTCCTACCGTGTTGTCTACCTTAACTTCTAGATACTCATACTTAATGAGCCATTTGCTATGTATCTCTTTGATTTTATCTTTGAAAATTTTGTTTCCTAGATAAACACCATGTCTGGTTTTTCTTCTTTTATTCTATTGCAAAGATTTCTTTATTTCCTTTTACTTCGTAGACTCCTAATCTTCCAGGTCGTGAGCTTCATTATGAAAGATTTGTAAATGAGTAACTAGTAAGATCTTTCATCTTACCTAAGTTAATCATGAGTTTCCCACACTCTGTCAGCAACTCATTCTGTATTTTCCTTCCTCTTTTCCTGCATGGGTTCTTGGAAGAGTGTCCTGATGTTGCCTCCATCGTTTTAACCCCTCTATTTTCCTAGCTATCATGGTTCCTTTTGACTCCAGAACCCTTTGCTTGAGATCTCCAGAGGAAGAGCTGTTGTACTCTGTTAAACTCCTCTTGCGGTAGAGAATCAACCCCTTTGGTGGTTCCCTGCTCCAAGAACTTTTCTAGATCGAGATTCTCCCTCTCAAGAATCTCCTGTAGTTCATGGTCCTCTTCTCCAACTTCACTTGGGGTCATCTCATGGTCCCTGCCAAGTTCCATGATGCTTGACAAATCTTCCTTTAGTTTGTTGTTCTCAAGTATATTCTCCACGCTAAAATATTTTTCCTTCTCTACAATATTATCCTCTGATGCTTGGTTCATCGCATTGTTCCCACCTTCTTCTTCTAAAATCTTGGAACTGTTATGACTTGGGTGTTTATCCTCGTTAGTTTTCCTTTGGTACTTTTTTCCTCCTTTCCCTTTGCCTCCCATCTTGGTAAAGCCTTCGGGGTCTTTGCCTTTGTTGGTTTTCATATTTTCCTCCAATTTGTTTAAAGGGAAATCTCTGATGAGATGCCTGTGTTCATGAAATTTACGGCATTTGAATGGGACATGTTCATAGTCCATTGCCTGCACCCATTCTTCATCATAAACTTCTAGAATGATTTCGTCTAGAAGTGCTCTTGATAGGTCCATTTCTACACATATGCAAGCAAAGTAGGTGTATTTTCCTGGCAGAGTCGCCTCTGATATTTTTAAAAAATCACCTAATTTATTACCTATGGCTTTTAAGGATTTAGATAGCCAGTAATCTAAAGGTAGGGAGTAGAGTCGTATCCATACCAGTATAGATGTGAATATTTCTCGTTTCGGGACAAAATTCATCACCCATGGTTGCATGTAGAGGCCAGCTGCAACATAAAAGTATGGTCCTCCTTCGAACACTCTGTCCTTGTTCTCTAGCTTTGTGAACACCACTGTGAAGAAACCCTTGGACCCAAGGTGGAGTGTTATTTCCCCCTTAGGTTTCCATTGGTTTCTTATCTAAACCTGCAAAGCCTTCTCCGTTGGCCATATCCCCATATATTTACATATAACTGTGTATGTTGCCATGTGATCCCTATGTTCCTGTAGCACCAGATTATTTAAAACAACCTGGGGTTTAATGGCTGACCTGGGTTTGCAGAGTCCTGTCATACTCCTATGCTTAGCTCTATGACTGCTACCTTCTGTTCTCTTCTCTCCTCTAAATTCTTCATGATTCTCTTCCTGCTCATGAGAATTGATGTTTTCCGGCTTTTCTGTGCTGATACTCTCCGTTTCTGCCTCCATTGGTTTTTTGAAGCAATTCGAACCTGCTTCCTTGCTTCTATTTTCCACTACATGGCTGTAGGAGGGAGTAGAATTGCCCCCTCCTCGCCCCTCCATGGCTACCAACAATGCTCCCCTGTTGGTCCAAACCTTTGTTCCACGCTTTCGGAGATTGCAACCCGATAGTTCATTGAAATTCAATCTAACTAAATTAGTAAAATATTTCAATACTCACAAGAAACAAATAATTAAAGGTAAAATAATTTAGTTAGTTCTTAAAATATTAATAATAATAATAACTCAAAAATACAATTTAAATCAATTCAATCGTTTATAAAATTCGATCTAATTGCTAAATTTAAAAAAAAAAGTGAGAATTTTTTTTTATAATTAATTTAGATTTAATATAATTTAAAAATTTATATTTTTAGAAAATTTAATTTATTATTGAAGTTATGAGATTTTCAAACAATTTAAATTTAATATTTATAGCAACTCTTACCGATTTAAATTAAAAATTTCTCACTCTAAAGATGAGTTTCAAGAAATGTAAAATAAGACTTGTGGAGTTACTTGTAGTTGGGGATTTTCTTCATTGGAAGTTCTCCCTTAAAGATGCAAGTGGACTTTTTTCTAGTAATAAAGATATAACATTTTGGTGCTATCTTGCTTCTTTATTTGCTATTGTACTAGTTTAAAGTTAACTCGTTTGAATAATACATATGAGTTAAATAATACAAAAATGATATTATATTAGATTTAAACTTTTGACAAATAATATATTTGATTATTTCTTAATGAACAACTCAAAAAATATTATTTTTTGCACATACTTATCACTAGATAGTCACTAAAGTTTAGGTTTTCACATTTCTCCTAGCTAATATTACATCATATTCACAATGATAAAGACATGTATACTTTAAATAATTTACTTATAAATACATAAAAATATATATTTATTTTACATAATCTAAATAAGAAAGAAAAATGCATCACCAAGTCTATTTGAAAGTCAAACAAATGCCTCTTAATCACCATCACATTATTTTTCATTTAATTCTTAGCCATAGAATATTTATTAATTCAATTTTTATTTACAATTACAATTGACAAGAAAAGTCGAAACTATTCCATTATCCATGAAGAAAAAATTAAAACCTCTCATGCATCCATGTAAGCTCATTGGTTTCTTTTATGGTCCATAAAAATATGTAATCAACATTTTATATATGCATAAGACCTCCTTTTAGTTTACATAATGTTGCAAGAATTGTAATTTAAATATAGTAAACATGACTTTACCTCTCATGTCAAGAATTTAATCTTACATATTAATACACAAAATTTTCATTGTTAAAGTCCTCATAGAGTTATCACTACATGTTTATTTATATTGATTTTGAACTAAATAAGAAGAAAAAACATGTGAACTAATTAATAAACCAATAAGTATCTAAATCAAGACCAAATCTTCATTGTTATTTCTAAATTCACTATTTCCTTCTCATTTTCCTATTTGAGAAGGATTGTGACCTTGAATCCTTATTATCGTAGATATTGTACACAATTCTAAATACTTAGTTTTAAATGTAAAAATGTTTCCACTGCAAAAAAACACGTAAAAACGTTTGTGAACCATACTAATTATATTCTAAAACGAAAACAAGACAAATAAAAAAACAATATAATAAGCAAAATAAAGAAAACAAAAATATAGAACAATAGTATAAGTGATGAAATAAAACAAATACATATCACTCTCCATTGTGATCACCATGATTATCTTCCTCGCTTGGCATGATAACATTATTATTCTCAAAAATATGTTTTGATCTAGGGTCGTGTCTTAATACGAACCACCAATCCCTAACCAACGCATCTGGGTAAAAAAACACTTGGTTGCAGTGTTTTAGGAAAATGGTAGGCTCCCTATCTTCATGCCACATATTTCTAGACTTGATGGATATCAACCCACTATCACAATCTTACTTTACATTATTCCGATCAAAGTTGTCCCATCAATTGCACCTAAAAATAAATCATTGGAACAAAGAGAAGTCCACTTGAATTATCTCTTGTATTTTTCCAACGTAACCTAACGTCCCCTGCATTAGGTTTTGATCATAGCACCTAGCACAACTAAATTAGTCGAACTCGACTTCCACTCCATAGCCTTGTGTCATGCATCCATCATCAACATCCTCTATGTGAAAGTTATGTCCATATGCCCACAAAGATGGGAAAAAATGCACCTATAGAAAAGTGAAAAAATCACAGTGTCATATGTCTAATAACTTGAACATAATTAAAGATATGAAATATATATGTTACAATTCAAAGGTGTAGTATGAAGTTAAAAATATGCTAAAAGAGATTATAATTACCAAGTTACTGCACGCAATCCCTATGTTTAGTACATCCTCTTCAGCACACGGATAACAACCAGATGCACCGTATTTCTCTAGACTTGATCAACAACTCAACTGTTAGGGCATGTCATTGGCATATATTTTTTTAAATGATAATGACAAGGCACACTTCTACTAATCAACTATTTCAATTCTTTCGTCACTGTCCCATTTCCTCCTCTTTTGTTTATACAATGCGACCTAGGGTTTTTCGCTTCCATATTGTAAAGAATGAATTCGTTGATGGCTTCAATTTCTGAATTTGCTAATGAAATCAAACCAATATATATAGTACGTATGAGATCAAAATATGCATTAATATGAATTTTAGTGTGAATAGTTATTGTGTAGTAATTTGACAAATGATAAGGCTGCACTTACTCTTTGTCATGCGCCTCTTTCCATTCATTTCGAGAAGCTCCCCTTTTCTTTTGTCTTCATCCATTTCATCTTCCCAAATTGCCACAATTGGTGTGTTGCCAATCTACTTGATGTATTCATTGGCATAATAGAAAGACTCATACGATATACCCCTCTACCATAGACCCCTTAGGTTTTTCCCTTTGTCGAACAAAACCTTTCAATTTATTCTTTTACCTCTATAAGAAGAACATCCAATGACAAGAAATCACCCCAACTAATTCAACCTTATTAGGTGAATTAAAATATGAACATGCAAGTCCACGAAACTCGTCGGCAATTCCTTCTCAAACATACAATCAATCTCAGTTATCTCTTAATGCCATCATGGAATGATAGCCATATGAAATTCCTTTGATGTGATCCAATGTACAAATGCAAATAATTTAGATATGGCACATCGTAGGTCTTGGGGGAAGTCATGGTTCACACACCCACACATGAGCAGAGGATAATGGAACTGCACAGTAAATAGTACATTATACAAAAACTAATCATAAAATATCCCATTACATGTTACACATCATTTTGTCGCATTAGGCAAATGACCATCAATTTGGAACTTTTGCTATCCATAAATGTGTTCCAAAGCATTCCCCTGCAAAGTTAGAATCTAAACTATCCCAAAGAAAGTGAAATTCCTAGATCCCATGGCTCAAAACCCTGTTTTTGTCTTCCTGTGCAGTTCCCTAGTCAATTTTTGCGCATACGCAAAAGAGTCCATTAGAAATTGCGCATAAGTGTGCTCTGTCTTACACTATGGCATGCACACATGACTTAACGAATGTAAAAATAAAAATTGAAGTATAGAAGCATTGTTAGTCATATCTATCCCAACTAACAAGCTTCGAATGGATGCCTATTCATCCATGATCCCTCCCATAAAGGAGCTGCTCCCTCTCTTTGTGGAACCCATATCCCACCAATAGTGGATCTCATCCCTTGGAAAATGGATCCCAAACTTCCCTTCGTTGGCCTATAAAGTTAACCCAAGACTAAGAATTGGGGAGGACTATTAGAAGTAGGCTGATGCTGTAGAAATAAGGTTGGAAGGCTATTCATTCAAGGAGAGGGTTGGAGATTATGGGAAGGGACTTGCAACATCAAGGCTTCAAGGTTGTGAGACTATTCTCCATTTTATTAATATAAAGGCAACCATTCTTTCTCAATTATGTCTTTGTTGATACAATTGGTAAGATTCCTTGATCACCTACATAGATTATGATTGCATATTGATCAATTTAGGATAAATGATTGAGTTAAATAGTTCATTTATCTCTTATGCTATATACCAGATGCTTTGACCTTGTGTATGTTTCTGTCTATGCAAATCTCCTTTGGGACATCATGGAGAATCTTTGGGAAGCGATGGGAAGATCTCTAAAGCATCAAGGAGAAGCGTATGGTCGAAAGCTATGAAGAGGACTTCTTTAAGAATTTCAATTAAATGGTAAGTGAACTCTATCATAATGTTTGTTTCAATCAATCGTAGTCTAGGGAAAGGTAGCAATTCCTAGTTGTTTGTTACTAGATTTATCTGAGGTCTAGGGAGATCGCTCTTGTCCGTAAGAGGGATAAGTCCATATAAAAAATTGGTGACTCCACTAGGGAATCGTATCACTCTCCATTATTTTCCTTGTTTGACCTTTTGAACCTTTTGTAGAAGACCTCTCTGAGTGTTTGGAAATCTTTAAAAATGGATTTTCGGTTTTATTTGACTTGTTTATTTTTCCAAAATTTCCAACTATGTGCACTTTAGTTTCAGGAATAGAGCACACTTGTGCGCACTTTTATTTTTGCAACAATGCATATATGCAATGGTTTTCTCTATGACCTGTGCATATCCCTGTAATTTTTGAAAATTCCAGTTTTATCCTCATCAAGTCTAGAGTTTTTGGTTTTTCCTACTTAGTTACACTTGTCTGTACCTTCTTTGAGTCTCTGTCAGTCTGGCTGAGTGTTGTGAAAGGATTTGCTAGTGATTATCTTGTTTTTACAAATTAGGGTACAACCTCATCTGGTGAATGGTCGATCTATCAAAAGAGAGATCACTTGGCCTTTCCTTGTTGTCTGTCTGTCTTCCTTCTTTCAATGAGACCATGTATTGAGTTTAGTTTGCTATTTTGTGAAAGATTGTTTTGTGTGTGAAAATCAATGATTTACAATATTCGTATTATTTGTGAAAAGTATTTCTTATGCTAGTTTCGAAATGAAAAGTCAGTCTCCTTTCGTCTCTGAAGTATTTATGAATTGTACTCTTTACTGCAAGTGAATTCATAACATTCAATAAGGAAAAATTCATTTTAATGTTCATTGGTTTCTTCTTGCATTTTGTGAATTTCCAAGTGATTGTATGTTAAAGAGAAATTTCTTTATCTTTTGTGTTACTAGGCAAAAGTAAAATTTTGAAGTTAATTTCAATATTTGGGTAAGTCGAAATTGGATATCTGCATTTTAGGAAAAGGAGTATAGCGGGATTTAGAGTTTTTTACATTTCTGTTGAAAAAATTGAAATACTTTTTCCTTACTTCATATAGAAATTCATTGAACAATAATATAACATTTTCATTTTTGATTGCATTAGGATTTGCGTCAAGTCATAACTCAATCAATTTCACATTCATTACCTTTGAGTAAATAACAACTCTTAAAATCAATGCTAATAAAAATTAATTTAGATTTTTATTTTTATTTTTAGGGCTCTTTTCCACCTATTGTAGATGACAGGTTGTAGGAATTTGGAATAGGGAAGTGAGTTAACTTTCCAAAGCTACAAACAAACATTAGCATCTTGTGATATGGAGAAAGATCCATTTACTGCAATTTTTCTCTAGGAAGCTCCCCTTACAAAGGAGTCAAGCAGGAGATCATATCGGACCCAGTGAAGTGATCGACCCCACTTCATTGGCTAACGTAGAGTGATTTACACGTACTAAAAACTATGTCGAAAGGTACTTGGGAGTCACTTGGAAGTGAACCTTAGATTAACCATGTTGAGGAACTTTCAAGGGGATTGGGATTTCTTACTCTGCCCTTATGTGTACGTTCGATCTACGATTGTCCCCCCATGTTAAATTGTTTTACATGGTAACCTTAGAGACTATAATTTTAGGGCTTTTACCCGATGTGGCGACAAAGGGGAAGTCTTTGCTATACCTAGAACAGACATTGGCTAGAGTCACTTGGAAATTTCTGGAGGCTATTCTTCATTTGAGATGGCATAAATGAAGTTTACTTGAACCACATCAGGTACATTAACTAGGTTGTCAGAATTCCTTACTTGCTGTTGTATAGCTTGCACTCTTGCTTATGTGCTGGGGGATTGGCAACTGGAGACCCAATTGCAAAAGTATATGTGCATCCTGGTTTAGAGGAGGGTTTTCGAGGGGTTTCTTTAGATAGGCACTTACAATTTCTTGGAGTTGTCTTATAATCTGAGTTATAATGCTCTGTGTTGAGCCAATTATGTTCTTGAAAATCCTGTTATTGCATTCTTTCAAGACATCCCAAATAAAAAAACCTGGAATCAGAGTCCAGGCTTTGTTGACTGTTTCATTTTCTGAGAAATATTTCTGCCAATTCTTTAAAGTGCTAGTAATGCTGGATGCGTCCCTATCAGTTTGCTTGAAGATTTAGGCTACCCAATTCCACAAGGTAGAGGTGAATGGGTAGAGGTTGAGTAGGTGATCCATCGTTTCTTCTTGTAGACCACACAATTGGCATCTAGATGGACCAACTAGACCTCTTTTCCGGAGATTTTCCCAAGTCATAATATTTTTATGATGCACCAACCACATGAACAGTTTAATTTTCATCCAGTGCGAGTTCTGCCATAGGTCCTTCCATATCTTATTAGGGTTTGGAAAGTCAAGCCCAATGGAAGTTCTTTTAGCTTCTTTGAGGTTGAATTTGGCTTCATTGTTTCTTCCCCATCTTAGTTGGTCAGACAATGTAGATGTTAAAATATTTCTTTGTTCCAAGATGACTGCTAGAGCTTCTACTTGGGCCTTCAAAGGGGTTTCTTCACTGTATCCTAGGTTCTTCCATGTTCTCCAATTATCCTTGTATCTTGTTTGATCCCAAAAATCACTTACCCTGAGTAAATCTTTATTGTTAGTGTCACTCTTAAGATTGGCTAATTCTTCTCTACACAGGTTAGGTTCCTGCTGCTAGTTATCCTCCCAAAACCATGCTAAGTTTCCATCTCTGATCTCTCAGAAACTGTGCTTATGAACTATGGCTCTATTCTCCCAAGCACTGTTCCAAATGTGGGAGCCCTTGATGTGCCCAAACATCCGAATATGATCCCTTTCTTTCCAATTGTTTGCATACTTATGTTTCTAGAGCTTGGCTTATGGGGTTGCCGACTCCTTTAGCTATCTCCACCAAAGTTTTGCCCCCAAGACTTTGCTAAGGGTTTCAAGGTCATGAAGTCCCAGACCCCCATGGTTCTTAGGTTTACAGAGCTTATCCCAAGATACCAAAGCCCATTTCTCTTTTTCTTCCCCTTTGCCCCAAAGAAAATCTCTTTGAATATTCCTGGTGAGTTGCAAAGCTCCTTTAGGAGCAGGAAGAGATGAAAACATGAAGGTGGGGATAGTTTGTAGGAAAGCCTTTGTAAGCACTAGTCGTCCTGCTAAATTCAAAGACATGCTTGTCCATTTCCTGAATTTATCCTGCAGTCTATTAGTCATTGGCTCCCAAAATTCCTTGCTCAGAGGCTTATCAGTGAGAGGTATTCCCAGATGTTTGGATGGTAATTGATCTCTTTGAAAGCCGAGAATTCTAGAGAGGTTTCTCTGAATAGCAATGTCAGTATTAAAAAAGAAAATTTTTGATTTGGTGAGGCTTACCTCTGTGCCAGCTACCATAGAAAAGTCGTTCAGGATTTGTTTGAACTCTTTACCTTCCTTGACCGTGGGTGTACCCTGCAGCATAGTGTCATCCATAAATTGTTGATGAGTCCAGGTATCCCCATTCGAGGTGAGTTTGAGACCTTGGATTATTCCTTCTATATTGGTAGATTTAATCGCTCTACCTAATCCTTCCATCATGAGAATAAAGAGGAAAGGGGAGAGCGGATCTCCTTGTTGGAGGTCTCTCGAAGGCCTAAAACTTCTGGATGGGGAGCCATTAAGTAGGATTGAAAAATTAGCTGTAGTAACAAGGGCCATTACCCATATTATCCAGTTGTGGTCGAAGCCATATGCTATTAGTACTTCCCTGATGTACGACCAATTGAGCTTGTCATAAGCTTTCACTAGGTCAAGCTATATGATCATCCCCGCTTTCTTATTTCTCTTAAGAGAATGAACTACCTCATGAGATTGAATGATGTTGTCTAGAATTTACCTTCCTTCCACATAACTAGTTTGCTCCTCAGACACAAGCGTTGGAAGTAAGGGCTTAAGTTTGTTTGCAATTACTTTGGAAATAATTTTGTACACCACGTTGCATAAAGCGATGGGTCTAAATCTATCTGGTGTCATAGCTTTTTCCTCCTTTGGAATCAAAGCTATGAAAGAAGTATTGAGTGCCCTCAAAATGGTTTTGGATCTTCTCGAGTCCTCCACAACTTCAAGGATATCTTGTTTGACTATTTCCTAACATGCTTTGAAGAAGTCAAGATTGAACCCATCAGGTCCTGGAGCTTTCCCATTTTTCATTTCTTTAATGACTTCAGTAACTTCCTCTTCAGTCACTGGCCTGTTAAGATTATAATTGTCTTCCCTGGTTACAAGCTTTGGAATGTACTTTGTGAAGTTGTTGATAAATTGTGATCTGTCTACGAGAGGATCCTCTGTTATGCTTTGGAAATGTTGTACCAGAGCACATTCCATTTCTTTGTGGGTGTTGAGCTCTTTGCCTTGAGTGTCTCTGTGTTTTGAAATCCTGTTATGTGACCTGTGATCCCTGGTTGACTTGTGAAAAAAATTTGTGTTTCTGTCTCCTTCTTTAAGCCATTGCACTCTCGATTTTTGCCTCCAAAAGATCTCCTCTTGCTAGTATCTGTCTTCCCACTCCTATTGAAGAGTGTTAGATTGCATTTTTATTTCCTCAGTAAAGCCACTGTGATGAGGATTTGATTGATTCCTTGTATTTTCTATTCAACCTCTCTTTTAGCTTTGAAAATATTTCCAAACTCCTTTTTGTTCCATTCTTTAAGCCCGAGTTTGATGTGTTTCAGTCTCTGTTGTAGAAGGAACACATTAGTGCCTTGAACGGGCAAATCTTCAACCCACCATTTACCAATATTACTGATGAAGTCAGGGTGAATGAGTTAGACATTTTCAAACCTAAAAGGTCTGTTCCTCGGAGTGCCTATAAAAGAAGCTTCAAGTTGGATAGGCCAGTGATCTGAGCCTCCAAAAGGAAGGATTGAAGCAATCAAGTCAAGGCCAGTGAGAAGGAGGTCCTCCGAGATTATAAATCTATATAGTTTAGAGGTAACTTGAGAAGCCCCTCCCCTCTTATTGTTCCAGGTGAAAGTACCATTTATTGTCTCCATGTCCACTAGCCTCATGTTGTTTAGGACGTTTTGGAAGGCAATGGAGTCTCTGCCTAGTGTTTTGGTCCCGCCTTTTTCCTATAAGAGATATGATCATGTTAAAATCCCCTGCCAGAATCCAGGGCATAACAAGATGTCTCTCTGTCAACTTCTCCAGTGAGGTGAGAATCCTGAGTTTGTCTTCAAGTTTTTGAGGACCATAGACATTTGTGATCATATATATTTCCTTATCCCCCAAAGATTGGATCACCATTGAAAGGTAGTTCCTGGATGCTTCAGCATCCAAGATTCCAAGTTTCTGGGGATTCCAGAGTGTAAGAATCTCGCCTGCCATGTTGTCTGCTTTAACTTCTAGATACTCATACTTAATGAGCCATTTGCTATGTATCTCTCTGATTTTATCTTTGAACATTTTGTTTCCTAGATAAACACCATGTCTGGTTTTTCTTCTTTTATTCCATTGCTAAGATTTCTTTGTTTCCTTTTACTTCGTAGACCCCTAATGTTCCAGGTCATGAGCTTCATTATGAAAGATTTGTAAATGAGTACTAGTAAGATCTTTCATCTTACCTAAGTTAATCATTAGTTTCCCACACTCTGTCAACAACTCATTCTGTCTTTTCCTTCCTCTTTTCCTCCATGGATTCTTGGAAGAGTGTCCTGATGTTGCCTCCATCATTTTAACCCCTCTATTTTACTAGCTATCATGGTTTCTTTTGACTCCAGAACCCTTTTCTTGAGATCTCCAGAGGAAGAGCTGTTGTACTCTTTCAAACTCCTCTTGTGGTAGGGAATCAACTCCTTTGGTGGTTCCCTACTCCAAGAACTTTTCTAGATCGAGATTCTCCCTCTCAAGAATCTCCTATAGTTCGTGGTCCTCTGTTCCAACTTCACTTGGGGTCATCTCATGGTCCCTGCTAAGTTCCATGATGCTTGACAGATCTTCCTTTAGTTTGTTGTTCTCAGGTACATCCTCCATGCTAAAAGCTTTTTCCTTCTCTACAGTATTATCCTCCGATGCTTGGTTCATCGCATTGTTCCCACCTTCTTCTTCTAAAATCTTGGAACTATTATGACTTGGGTGTTTATCCTCGTTAGTTTTCATTTGGTACTTTTTTCCTCCTTTCCCTTTGCCTCCCATCTTGGTAAAGCCTTTGGGGTCTTTTCCTTTGTTGGTTTTCATATTGTCCTTCAGTTTGTTTAAAGGGAAATCTCTGATGAGATGCTAGTGTTCATGAAATTTGCGGCATCTGAATGGGACATGTTCATAGTCCACTGCCTGCACCCATTCTTCATCAT
The DNA here is from genome assembly GCA_000404065.3 of Pinus taeda. NCBI lineage: Eukaryota > Viridiplantae > Streptophyta > Pinopsida > Pinales > Pinaceae > Pinus > Pinus taeda. The sequence goes on from APFE030941941.1 coordinate 55,545, forward strand.
AAACTTCTAGAATGATTTCATCTGGAAGTGCTCTTGATAGGTCCATTTTTACACATATGCGAGCAAAGGAGGTGTATTTTCCTGGCAGAGTCGCCTTTGATATTTTTCGAAAATGACCTAATTTATTACGTATGGCTTTTAAGGATTTAGATAGTCAGTAATCTAAAGGTAGGGAGTAGAGTCGTATCCATACCGGTATAGATGTGAATATTTCTCGTTCCGAGACAAAATTCATCACCCATGGTTGCATGTAGAGGCTAGCTGCAACATAAAAGTATGGTCCTCCTTCGAACACTCTGTCCTTGTCCTCTAGCTTTGTAAACACCACTGTGAAGAAACATTTAGACCCAAGGTGGAGGGTTATTTCCCCCTTAGGTTTCCATTGGTTTCTTATCCAAACTTGCAAAGCCTTCTCCGTTGGCCATATCCCCATATATTTACATATCACTGCGTATGTTGCCATGTGATCCCTGTGTTCCTGTAGCACCGGATTATTTAAAACAACCCGGGGTTTAATGGCTGACCTGGGTTTGTAGAGTCTTGTCACACTCCTGTGCTCAGCTCTCTGACTGCTGCCTTTTGTTCTCTTCTCTCCTCTAACTTCCTCATGATTCTCTTCCTGCTCATGAGAACTGATGTTTTCCGACTTTTTTGTGCTGATCCTCTCTGTTTCTGCCTCCATTGGTTTTTTGAAGCGATTCGAACCCGCTTCCTTGCTTCTGTTTGCCACTACATGGCTGTAGGAGGGAGTAGAACTCCCCCTTCCTTGCCCCTCCATGGCTACCAGCAATGCTCCCCTGTTGGTCCAAACCTTCGTTCCGTGCTTTCGGAGATTGCAACCCGATAGTTCATTGAAATTAAATCTAACTAAATTAGTAAAGTATTTCAATACTCACAAGAAACAAATA
>APFE030941941.1:57351-75008 GCA_000404065.3 Pinus taeda
TAGCCATAAAATATTTATTAATTCAACTTTTATTTATAATTACATTTGAAAAGAAAAGTCAAAACTATTCCATTATCCATGAAGAAAAAATTAAAACCTCTCATGCATCCATGTGAGCTCATTGGTTTCTCTTATGGTCCATAAAAATATGTAATCAACATTTTATATATGCATAAGACCTCCTTTTAGTTTACATAATGTTGCAAGAACTGTAATTTAAATATAGTAAACATGACTTTACCTCTCATGTCAAGAATTTAATCTTAGATATTAATACACAAATTTTTCATTGTTAAAGTCCTCATAGAGTTATCACTACATGTTTATTTATATGATTTCGAACTAAATAAGAAGAAAAAACATGTGAACTGATTAATAAACCAATAAGTATCTAAATCAAGACCAAATCTTCATTGTTATTTATAAATTCACTATTTTCTTCTCATTTTCCTATTTGAGAAGGATTGTGACCTTGAATCCTTATTATCGTAGATATTGTACACAATTCTAAATACTTCGTTTTAAATGTAAAAATGTTTCCACTGCAAAAAAACACGTAAAAACGTTTGTGAATCGTACTAATTATATTCTAAAACGCCAACAAGACAAATAAAAAACAATATAATTAGCAAAATAAAGAAAACAAAAATATACAACAATAGTATAAACGATGAAATAACACAAATACATATCACTCTCCATTGTGATCGCCATCATTATCTTCCTCGCTTGGCATGATAACATTTTTATTGTCAAGAATATGTTTTGATCTAGGGTCGTGTCTTAATTCGAACCACCAATCCCTAACCAACACATCTGGGTAAAAAAACACTTGGTTGCGGTGTTTTAGGAAAACAGTAGGCTCCCTATCTTCATGCCACATCTTTCTAGACTTGATGGATATCAACCCACTATCACAATCTTACTTTACATTATTCTGATCAAAGTTGTCCCTCCACTGGCACCTAAAAATAAATCATTGGAACAGAGGGAAGTCCACTTGAATTATCTCTTGTATTTTTCCAACATAACCTAACGTCCCTGCATTAGGTTTTGATCACAGTACCTAGCACAACTAAATTAGTTGAACTCGACTTCCACTCCACAGCCATGTGTCATGCATCCATCATCAACATCCTCTATGCGAAAGTTATGTCCATATGCCCACAAAGATGGGAAAAAATGCACCTATAGAAAAGTGAAAAAATCACAGTGTCATATGTCTAATAACTTGAACATAATTAAAGATATAAAATATTTATGTTACAATTCAAAGGTGTAGTATGAAGTTAAAAATATGCTAAAAGATATTATAATTACCAAGTTATTGCACCCAATCCCTATGTTTAGTACATCCTCTTCAGCACACAGGTAACAACCAGATGCACCGTATTTCTCTATGACTTGATCAACAACCCAACTGTTAGGGCATGTCATTGGCATATTTTCTTTTAATGATAATGATAAGGCACACTTCTACTGTTCAACTGTTTCAATTCTTTCTTGTTACTGTCCCATTTCCTCTTTTGTTTATACAATGCGACCTAGGGTTTTTCGCTTCCATATTGTAAAGAATGAATTTGTTGATGGCTTCAATTTCTGAATTTGCTAATGAAATCAAACCAATATATATATAGTATGTATGAGATCAAAATATGCATTAATATGAATTTTAGTGTGAATAGTTATTGTGTAGTAATTTGACAAATGATAAGGCCACACTTACTCTTTATCATGCGCCTCTTTCCATTCGTTTCAAGAAGCTCCCCTTATCTTTTGTCTTCATCCCTTTCGTCTTCCCAAATTGCCACAATTGGTGTGTTGCCAATCTACTTGATGTATTCATTGGCAGAATAGAAAGAATCATACGATATATACCCCTCTACCGTAGACCCTTCAGGTTTTTCCCTTTGTCAAACAAAACCTTTCAATTTATTCTTGTACCTCTATAAGAAGAACATCCAATGACAAGAAATCACCCCAACTAATTCAACCTCATTAGGTGAATTAAAATATGAACATGCAAGTCCACGAAACTCGTCGGCAATTCCTTCTCAAACATACAATCAATCTCAGTTATCTCTTAATGCCATCGTGGAATGATAGCCATATGAAATTCCTTTGATGTGATCCAATGTACAAATGCAAATAATTTAGATATGGCACATCATAGGTCTTGGGGGAAGTCATGGTTCACACACCCACACATGAGCAGAGGATAATGGAACTGCACAGTAAATAGTACATTATACAAAAAATAATCATAAAATATCCCATTACATGTTACACATCATTTTGTCGCATTAGGCAAATGACCATCAATTTGGATCTTTTGCTATCCATAAATGTGTTCCAAAACATTCCCCTTCAAAGTTAGATTCTAAACTATCCAAAAGAAAGTGAAATTCCTAGATCCCATGGCTCAAAACCCTATTTTTGGCTTCCTGTGCAGTTCCCTAGTCAATTTTTGCGCATATGCAGAAGAGTCCATTAGAAATTGCGCATAAGTGTGCTATGTCTTACTCTATGGCATGCACACATGACTTAACAAATGTAAAAATAAAAAGTGAAGTATAGAAGCATTGTTAGTTGTATCTATCCCAACTAACAAGCTTCGAATGGATGCCTATTCATCCCTGTTCCCTCCCATAAAGGAGCTGCTCCCTCTCTTTGTGGAACCCCTATCCCACCAACAGTGGACCTCATCCCTTGGAAATTGGATCCCAAACTTCCCTTCGTTGGCCTATAAAGTTAACCCAAGACTGAGAATTGTGGAGGGCTGTTAGAAGTAGGCTTATGTTGTAGAAATAAGGTTGGAAGGCTATTCATTCAAGGAGAGGGTTGGAGATTATGGGAAGGGACTTCCAACATCAAGGTTTCAAGGTTGTGAGATTATTCTCCATTTTATTAATATAAAGGCAGCCATTCTTTCTCAATTATGTCTTTGTTGATACAATTGGTAAGATTCCTTGATCACCTACATAGATTATGATTGCATATTGATCAATTTATGATAAATGATTGGGTTAAATACTTCATTTATCTCTTATGCTATATACTAGATGCTTTGACCTTGTGTATGTTTCTGTCGATGAAAATCTCCTTCAGGACATCATGGAGAATCTTTGGGAAGCGATGGGAAGATCTCTAAAGCATCAAGGAGAAGTGTATGGTCAAAAGCTATGAAGAGGACTTCATCAAGAATTTCAATTAAATGGTAAGTGAACTATTTCATAATGTTTGTTTCAATCAATCGTAGTCTAGGGAAAGGTAGCAGTTCCTAGTTGTTTGTTACTAGATTTATCTGAGGTCTAGGGAGATCGCTCTTGTCCGTAAGAGGGAAAATTCCACATAAAAAATTGGTGACTCCACTAGGGAATTGTATCACTCTCCATTATTTTCCTTGTTTGACCTTTTGTAGAAGCCCTCTCTGAGTGTTTGGAAATCTTTAAAAATGGATTCTGGGTTTTATTTGACTTGTTTTTTTTTTTTTTCCAAAATTTCCAACTATGTGCACTTTAGTTTCAGGAATAGAGCACACTTGTGTGCAGTTTTCTTTCTGCAACAATGCCTATATGCATTGGTTTTCTCTATGACCTGCACATATCCCTGGAATTTTTGGAAATTCCAGTTTTATCCCCATCAAGTCTAGAGTTTTTGGTTTTTCCTGCTTAGTTACACTTGTCTGTACCTTCTTTGAGTCTCTGCCAGTCTGGCTGAGTGTTGTGGAAGGATTTTCTTGTGATTATCTTGTTTTTGCAAATTAGGGTACAACTTCATTTGGTGAATGGCCGATTTATTAAAAGAGAGATCAGTTGGCCTTGCCTTGTTGTCTGTCTGTCTTTCTTCTTTCAATGAGACCAGGTATTGAGTTTAGTTTGCTCTTTTGGGAAAGATTGTTTTGTGTGAAAATAAATGATTTACAAGATTGCGTATTATTTATGAAAAGTATTTCTTATGCTAGTTTCGAAATGAAAAGTCAGTCTCCTTTCGTCGCTGAAGTATTTATGAACTGTACTCTTTACTGCAAGTGAATTCATAAAATTCAATAAGGAAAAATTCATTTTAGTGTTCATTGGTTTCTTCTTGCATTTTGCGAATTTCCAAGTGATTGTATGTTAAAGAGAAATTTCTTTATTTTTTGTGTTATTGGGCAAAAGTGAAATTTTGAAGTTAATTTCAATATTTGGGTAAGTTGAAATTGGATATCTGCATTTTAGGAAAAGGAGTATAGCAGGAGTTAGAGTTTTTTACATTTCTGTTGAAAAAATTGAAATACTTTTTCCTTACTTCATATAGAAATTCATTGAAACAAAAATATAACATTTTCATTTTCGATTGCATTAGGATTTGCGTCAAGTCATATTTCAATCAGTTTCACATCCATTACCTTTGAGTAAATAACAACTCTTAAAATCAACGCTAATAAAAATTAATCTAGAATTTTATTTTTATTTTTAGGGCTCTTTTCCACCTATTGTAGATGACAGGTTGTAGGAATTTGGAATAGGGAAGTGAGTTAACTTTCCAAAGCTACAAACAAACATTATCATCTTGTGATATGGCGAAAGATCCATTTACTGCAATTTTTCTCTGGGAAGCTCCCCTTACAAAGGAGTCAAGCACGAGATCATATCGGACCCAGTGAAGTGATCGACCCCACTTCATTGGCTAACGTAGAGTGATTTACACAAAATAAAAACTATGTCGAAAGGTACTTGGGAGTCACTTGGAAGTAAAACTCAGATTAACCATGTTGAGGAAATTTCAAGGGGATTGGGATTTCTTACTCTGCCGTTGTGTGTATGTTCGATCTACGATTATCCCCCCATGTTAAATTGTTTTACATGGTAACCTTAGAGACTATAATCTTAGGGATTTTACCCGATGTGGCGGCGGAGAGGAAGTCTTTGCTATACCTGGAAAAGACATTGGCTAGAGTCACTTGGAAATTTCTGGAGGCTATTCTTCATTTGAGATGGCATAAATGAAGTTTACTTGCACCAGATCATGTACATTAACTAGGTTGTCAGTGTAACTAGTTCCAACCACTCAGCCACTTTTCACATTGATTTCTATGACATTGGGTTTCATCACCAACTAGTGATTTTGCTTTGGAAAGCTTGTTTGCATGGTTTTAATCCTTAAATTTTTTAGCAAATGTTAATTATTTGTTTTTAAATTTTAGAGACCTTAGGATTGGATTGTGAATATTGTTTGATTTTGTGATAAAAATTTCATCATGGTTGATTCACAAAGGCAATCGCGTAAAATGCAGGGTAAACCCCCTGAATATACACCTAGTCAATTGGAAAAGATAAAAAATGAAAGATAAAAAACAACAATATCAAGAGTCTCAAAACAACCTGAAACATCTACAATTTTACAATCTGAGATAGTAGAAACCAAAGTGAATCCAACTCAAGAAGTAGAATCAGGCTTAGTTCATTTAAACCTAGAGATTACCGAAGTAATTCAAACTGAATCTGCTATTGGTAAAGTTTCAGACACTAAGCTAATCGAACTAGAAGTAGAAGAACCCAAGTCTGATATTTGTCAACCTGAATCACCTTCACCAGTTATGGCTCCTACTCTTGCTCCACCTTCATCTTGAAGGAAGCTGATAATTATGACTAAATTACCTATTGGGTTGATTAACATTTAAGATATTACTGGGAACGAGGAGGAAGATTCACCTCATAGTCCAGTTACCACTAGTGAACCTTTTGATTTGAGATTTTTTCCAAGAGTTTGATCCTTTCTGACCCGATCTGGGGTATTCTACCCATTTGATATTTTTAGGTTCTAGTTTTCCACCTCAACGCATTCCTTTTTATTCACCGAGAAGAATAGTGTTAGAAATTCCTATTGGGAGCCAACCTGTTGATTCATCTATGTTTACTAGCTCCCCAGAATCACTATTGTATGGTGGTCTGTTAGTTCCTCGCGGATACTAGTCATTTACCGAGACTTTTTTAGGAGCTTCTTCATCTCCTCAACCTTATACTTGGTCATATATTTTATTTACATCTCCTGTTCAGAGATGGACATCCATGCCTAAAGAACCTTCGACATCAGACCAATATTTTCACATGGTATCTAGTAACTTAGGTAACCCTCAGGTAACCTCAACTGGTGTTTATTATCCGCTCGAGGAGAAACCACCTTATCCTCCATATGGAGGACAACCTGTTGTCGAATCTTATCCTATAGTTGGAGGTCAACCTTTTACTAGAACATATGGTCAGATAACTCAATCGGGTCTGGGTCAACGTGTTGTAGCTCAACCTTTGCTTTGCACTCCTTACCCTGGGACGAACGCTATTTAGAACCCTGCTTTTACTCAATAGTTTGCTCCAATTGCTCCACAAGTGCTAGTTTATCAAATTGTTCAGCTTATTGGACAACCTATTCCAAGTATTGATGTACCTGTCTAGTAGCTTGTTCAGGGAATTCCACAAACAACTATCACATAACCTATCCAAGGAATTCCTCAAACACTTGTTCAACAACTAATTCAATGGCTTGTTCAACAACCTGTTCAGAGTGCATCTCAAAGACCTATTCTGACACCTGTTTCATAGCTAGTTCTAATTTCACATCAGACACCTATCCCAGGAGTATCGCAAAGGACCATTCAAGTTACCCCTCAAATCCCCGTTCCTCAAACTACTCGGGCAATCCCTCAGGCTTTTGCTTATCAAACTGGTCCTATTGTCCAGTGTACACCACATATTCCTATCAGACAACCTGGTATAGGGACAATGCAAATACCTTTTCAAGGCTATGCTTTCCAAATCCTACCTTTTAAAGGTTAAGCTTATCAGGTTCCACCTTTTCAAGGACAATTTTTTCAAAATCCACCTTTCCAATGCCAAAATTTCCAACACCAATCTTTTCGAAGTTAATTTATCCAAAGTAAACCTGTTCAAAGTCAATTTTTTCAAGGTCAACCTTTACAAGCTCAACCTGTACAGGGGCAATATTACTTAGTTCAAATGGGTCAAATTCAAAATTTCCAGAGTCAGCCATACCCTAGTCATAATTATCAAGTCTCTGTTCAACCTCAACTTAGTATGTTCACCTTGGTTACCCTAGTGGAATCCCAATTCCAACTGCATAGGCTATTCTAGGATATCCTGTGTATCCTCCTCCAGGTTTGGACTTAACTTGCAAGGTTATCAAACTTTACAACAAGATCCTAACTGATAGTTTCAATTTATTGCAACCCTAGATTTACGAGATTTATCCCAGCTAATGAACAATCCTATTTATTATTATCCTTTTTGGCCAGTGATTGCCACCAAATTACTAAGGGACATACCCAAATTTGAAGGCAAATAAGGAGAAGACCCATCCAATCATGTGATGACATATCATCTTTGGTGTGCATTGAATTCCTTAATCGATGATTCTATCAGACTTTGCCTTTTCCATTGAACTTTAACTGATTCGGAAGCCAAATGGTACATTGAGCTACCTGCGCCTCATTCCATAACTTTAACTCTCTATCAACAACATTTTTAACCCATTTCCAACTACCAATTCGATACGATATTGGTACCAAACTATTGAATTCCTTACAACAATCAAAATCGACTCACATTTCCAATCATATATATGAATGGAGACGTAGATGTAGGTTAGTCAACATTTTTATTCTAGATCAGATTTTAGTTGAATGGTTTATGAAGTCATTACTTCCCATTATTACCAAGGATGTTGTGAAGGGAGGTGTTGTCACAGAAGAGAAGGAAATTTCTCGTGCTTAGTATTTATACTTAGTCTATACCCAATCCAACACCTTGTATGAGGAAATCCTGAATTTACCGTGCCTAGTAATTTCAAATAATAAAATAGTTACAACTCCTACATGATGTAGTGTCGCTGATGGTATAATAGGTTATGTTAGCCAACAGTCTAAGGGGAAAAATAAAAATTCTAAAAGTACTCAAACTTCGGCCATATAAAATGCACTCGTTGAAATCCTTTCTCCAGAAGCTATTTCTGAAATTAATTTCGTAGAATCATCTACCGACAAGTGTCAATCATTTGGAGGTAAAAATAAAGGGAAAGTTAAACCAAAACAAAATGATTCTCTGAAAGAGAAACCCATTAAAACTGAACCTATTGATGAGAAACGAAAACCTCGCTATCCTTTCCTTATTTACAATGAGGATCATTATACGAAGGAATGCCCACATCAGTTAGAGGTTACTGAATTCATTAAAGTTTCTCCAAGTCCCACTGTTTTAAAGTATCCATTCCCTTCTCGAGAACAAAATGGTTTCTCATAACACATATTCCTCTTCTACATCACAAGATATCATGATGATCTCTTCACAAGAAGTTATGGTAGTTATGAGATCAAAAGATTACAGATCTAAGGGTCTCGTGGTTAATGGGAATGAGGCTAGTTCATCTGTTCAATCTTCCAACTCAATTCCTCATCCTCCTTCTGAAACATTATAGATCAAGAAACCGAATCCTTACATGATGATTTGACCACATCCCAAAGGTGTGATTCAAAAATCAGCTTTCAATCCACATGCTAGAGCTACAAAAAATTACAACATTGTTGAAGACCTGACTATGTCTCCTACCAAAATGTCAGCTCTTGAAGTGTTGTAAAAATGTCAAGCACAATGAAAGCTATTTCTATCAGCTATTGGAGCTATTTATCCACAAGATTCTAATCTAATTATCTTTGATCTTAAGAGTCATATACCTAGACTCCCACATCAACTGGCATTCCAGATTCCAGTTTTTGTCAAAACCATACAAGTGTTTATGTTATGATCTTGACCTGCGTGAAATCCATAATACCAGAAATGCAAAAAAATATAGCCCAAAATACAGAGTTATCACATGAAATGAGAAAAACTGCGAAGCATTTTATTATTCAAAAATATATTCAGTGTTCACTTGCCTCTTCGAGGGGGCAACCTCCAACAGAGCAAAGCTCAATTACAATAACACTCGATGATATTTCCCTTACTAACTAAAACTATTGATAACTAAATGACATCCAAAACCCTAACTACTAGTGGTCCCTTGCATAACATGAGTTAACCACTTTATTTATTAACAATGGCACGTTTACAACTAACCATGGTCCCTTTTCTCTAATGCAGGTCAACCACTGACAATTATTAATGCAGGCTTTATGTACTCTCTAACTAACTATGACTCTGACTTGACCAGTTGGGCTTATTACATAAATAAAGGGGTTAGGGTTGGACCCTGACATGCCCTCCCCCATTTAAAGAAACCTTGTCCTCAAGGCTGAAGTTATGGAAATTGCTGAAGAATAGTGGCTGGTTCCCAGGTCGCATCTTCTGGAGAGGTGCCTTTCCACTTGATGAGGACTTCCTTGATCATGCGGTCACGAAGGTGTCTTTCACGAGTATCAAGGGCTTGTTCCAGTCGGAGCCAAAGTGAGCTTTCCTCATCCAATTCGGGTAGATTTGTTTGAACTCTACAATTGTTCCCCACCACTTTCTTGAGGCGTGATACATGGAAGACCAAATGGATTTTTGAAGTAAGTGGCAAGGCCAATTTGTAGGCGACTACTCCTATGTGCTGAAGTATTTGTTAAGGCCCATCGAATTTTGGTGCTAGTTTTTGAAAATGCTTTTCTTTGAGAGGTGTTTGCTTATGTGGTTGGAGTCGTAGGAATACGTGATCCCCTTACTGAAATGCGCACTCAGAACGATGTTGGTCTACTTGTTGCTTCATTCAGTTCTGAGCTTGATGTAGATTATCTTTGAGATGACATATCATGGTAGCACAGTTTTGTAGGATTTGATCAACTGCATGTACTTTAGAACATCCATGGATATAAGAAATAGGTGAAGGTGGGAATTGGTCATACACTGCCTCATATGGAGTCATCTTGGTGGCTTCATGATAGTTTGTATTATACCACCATTCAGCTAAAGGTAGCCATTGTACCCATTGATGCTGCTTTCCAAAAGTGAAGCACCTCAGATATGTCTCCAAACATTTGTTGACTTCTTCTGTTTGAACGTTAGTTTGGGGATGATAGGTTGTACTTAGTTGGAGTTGCGTGCCTTGTAGCTTGAAAAGTTCCTACCAAAATTTGCTGGTCAAAGTGGGGTCACGATCAGACATAATGGAAGTTGGCATGCCATGCATTTTGGAGATCTAGTCGAAGAAAAATTGAGCCACCAAAGTGGGGGTAAATGGGTGTGGTAGAGCGCAAAAATGATCATATTTAGAAAGTTTGTCCACAACCACCATGATGACAAATTTGTTGCCTGAATTTGGGAGACCAGTGATGAAATCCATGGAAACATCCATATAGATAGAGGCATGGAGTGGAAATGGTTGTAAGGTTCCCAGTAACTTGACGATTTTTCCCTTTTTTGTGTTGGCACACATCACGTTCAATTACAAAAGTAAGAATGTCGTTTTTCATGCTATTCCAAAAGAAAGAACAATGTGCACCAGCATAAGTCTTTTGAAAGCCTGAATGTCTTGCAATTGGAGATGACTGCAACTCGTCCAAGATGCAGGTTTTGAGGGTGGAGGCTGGTGATATAACTACTCAATCCTTGTAGCGAAGAATCTCATCCTTCCAAGAGTAGTCTTTTAAGGAATTGTGATCTTCTCTTAAGTTATTAATGAGTTGGGAAAGAGAGGGGTGGGAGAACCATTCCTTGTGGGCCTCTTCAATCTAATCTGGTATGGGTAGATAGATTGATAGTAGGGTGCTCTCATCCTCAAATTGGTGTGATAAAGCATTAACCACTACATTGTCACACCCCTTGTAAATTATCTCATAATCATATCTCGACATTTTAGCAAGCCATTTATTTTGTTGTGCCAATGATAAATGTTGTTGCAGAAAATATTTGAGGCTTTGACAGTCTGTGCAAATTTGGAAATGTTGTCCCAACAAGTATGGTCATCCATTTTATACTGCATGTAAGATGACCATCATTTCTTTCTCACAAGTAGATTGAATCAGATGTTTGCCACTGAATTGTTGGAAGTTGAAAGCCAATGGTCTACCTTCCTGCATTAATATAACGACAATACTGGTATTGGAAGCATCACTTTAAATCAAAAACGATTTGGTGAAGTCTGGTAGGGCCAATACAGGAGTGTAGCACATGGCCCATTTGAGAGCCACGAAGACCTGTTGAGTTGCATCAGTCCAGAGAAATGATTTTTTCTTGAGAAGATTAGTGAGGGGTCTAGCAATGCGACCATAATTGCAGACAAATTTGTGATAGTAGCTAGTAAGGCCCAATAATCCCCTCAAACTCTTCAACATTTTTGGTTGAGGCCAATCTTCATAGCTTGAATCTTTTTCAGATCAACCCTCACTCCTTCACGACCAACAATGTGTCCCAAATACTCGAATTATTCCACACCAAAAGAGCACTTCAATAATTTGACAAATAATTTGTGATCTTAGAGCAGTTGTAATATCTGGTCTACATGTTGAAGATGTTTGTATCAGGTTATGTTGTAGATGAGAATGTCATCGAAGAAGACCATGAAAAATTTGATGAGATATGGTTTCAGCAGGTGGTTCATGAGGCTTTGAAAATTAGATGGATCATTACAAAGACCAAATGGTATGACCATGAATTCATAATGACCTTCATGAGTTCAGAAGGCAGTCTTGCGAATGTCTAGTTCCTTCATGCGTATTTGGTGATAGCCTGAGCGGAAGTCTAGCTTGGTAAAGAATTGAGCACCATCCTGTTCATCAAGCAGATCATCAACAACCAGAATAGGAAATTTTTCCTTGATAGTGAGCTTGTTGAGGGCCCGAAAGTCCTGATACATGCACAATTTTCCATCTTTCTTTAGAACCATTACCACTGGAGATGAATAAGGGCTGATGTTAGGACGAATAACACTGGCTTCGAGGAGTTCCTTGATGATTTTTTCAATTTCATTATTTTGGGCAAAAGGATATCGATATGGGCGGACATTAGGTGGTTGGGCACCTGAGACCAAAGGGATGCTATGATCATGTTCACCCCTAGAGGGTGGAAGCTCTTTAGGTTTGTCAAAGACCCATTGGTGGCAATCTAATACCTATTGCATCTCAGGATGAATAGGAGGAGTAGTGGATTCAATGGCCTGAATGGCATTAAATTGGGCAACTACTCCATGATGGCCCTTTTTTAAAAGATTCTCCATTCAATGTAGGTATTTAGGTGGTAGTCTCCCATCTGAAGCTTGTCCCCCCATCAACGATAAGGAATTTTAAATTAGATACCACTCAAAACAAGCAATGAAAAACTTTTGCGACTCTCTAATGGATAAAGTTATGTTATAGCTCTTATACCACTTGTTATAGATCTGATCTAAAAATATAAGACAATTCAAATGTACCCAGAAACAATAAGAGAGAAATAGATAGAAATGATTCACTTTATTGATATCAAACCCTTAAGGTAGGGCAACACCATACATTCACTCCTTAAAGAAGGAGAACACTCCACAAGCCATATGTCTGTTCATACAATAATCCTTCACAATATTCCTTGACATGGAGTCTCTAGCCTCTATATAGGCCTCATACATACAATACCATGGATTATTACCATGGTTCCCTCATACATCGAACTAATACCATGGGCCCCTTCATTATTACTAACTATTGTGTCCCTTACATGATATGGGTTAACCACCTTATTTATTACTATGGTCCATCCCATTATTACATTATTACCTTGGGTACCTCCCTTTGTACCCCATATTATCCCCCCTAGGTATATAACATTCCACCCCCCTTAGCATGTTTCGTCCCCAAAACATGGAAAGAACACAAATAATAAGATCTACTCAAAAGAGTAGTCCACTGGTACCATGCATGTACATCTAGCCATCCAAGAGAAAGGTGAACCCTCGATCTCGCTGGTGCCTCACTCACTTGAGATGGAAGTTGATCGTGGCAGCTCTTCTGTGTTGATGTGTAGTAGGTGGATCATCGCTCCTCACTATCTGTCATACGGGGGTTGTTGTCCTTGTGGCTAATTGGTTGCCATCTTGTTGGTTGTTTTCTTGCGGGGTGATGTGGGTGATGATATGTTGAAGTTTTAACCCACGGTGTCTTTTTCTTTAATTCACCCTTTTGTGGTGTATAACAAGTTATGAGTATTTCCACTATGAATCAATACCACTACTAGTCGATGTTTAATAAAGCCGCGGATTTTGAGAGTCTGGGACGAAGAAATTCCAACCAAGACATGTTGTGATATAACTAGATCATCTAGCGTAGCTGAGAGATCATTCTCGGTTTGGGTTTCCCATGCTTCTTCCTTGGGCACCTCAAGGGATCGAGCTTCATCTGCGGAGCTGTTATCAGTAGCATCAGTTTAAAATAATTTTGGTTCCTTACATTTATGTCCAGGGGAGTACTTGTCATCACACTAGTAGCACAATACTTGTTTTCATCTTTCAGCCATTTTTGTTGGTGACACATTTTGAACCTTAAGTGTTTGGGTGGGGCCCTAAGGCTGGGGGGGACATGCCTTGGCAATGAAATTTGGATGATTGGATTGGGAATTTAAGGTGATTTCCACGTCTAAGGCCTTGTGGCATGCATCCAACCAAGTAATTGTGTGGTGCATCCAGACATGGGCTTAGATGGCTTCTTTTAGGACACTAATGAAACATTCCAAGTAGAAGTCATCTCCTAGACCATCATTTCTGATGGCTAATTGCTCAAAGGCTGCAATGTAGTCCTTTATTGTACCTTCTTGTGGGAGATTTGTGAGACAACCCAAAAAATTAGACTTGCGGTCAAAGCGATTACATATGGTTTTTGAGAACATGATCCGAGTTGCTCTCCCTAGAAAACATTTGTGATGCCACCTCTACCACTCCCATCTCTCTTGTTCCAAGTAAAGGGCTCCCACATGTAGTTTAGTTTCATCTTCACATATATCATTAAGGGAGAAATACTTTTCCATTTGTGCTACCCATATTCCAGGGTTAGAGCTATCAAATTTCTAAATGTCCAACTTGGGTGTCCGGTGGTTGGAAGAGTGGTAATTTCCATGGAAGTGAATGTGATGGCTAGATTCTCCTTCTATGTGTGCATCAACACTAGGGTCCTCCGTTTGAAGCAGTCTTATAAGGGTTGCTATTGTTGAGAGATGTTGGGTAATCTTGGTCTTGAATGCCTCGATTATGTCTTCAAGGCTATTGACCTTCTCCACTACCTTTTCCACAACCATAACTTGAGATCTGGTACCCAACATACACCAATCTCGATCAAATTTTTAAGCTTACTTAAGAGTAGTCTACTTCGAAAGAGGGCAAGTTGAGGAGTATAATGACGTGGGTCACTTGAAGCCGCGTTGAAAAAATAAATTGGGACCGTTGAAAAATTAGGGCTTACAAGTGAATGGTACCACTGTGACCAGTTCGTTGTCCTAAATCTTGTGGGCTAAGTCTTTTGCAAGTTTCCCAGGATGGTCTCAAACTCTTTTTTTCTTTTTTTTTTACTCAAGGAGTTTTACTCCCCGCTGATCAATAATGCAGTGGTTGAAATCCAAAAAGCTTGATACTGCCCAATGTCTTACAAAAATTAGGCCTGGAATGTAAACAAATACCCCTATGTCTTGGTCATGTGAATGCGTTGTGACAATGTAATCTGGAGTATGGCGTCTAAAACCATCACTACACAAACAATCTAATCTGCACTGTGAAAACTTGAACTGCTGAATCTGAGTTGTATGGCGGCACTTGAACCCCAACTGATGGATCTGATCTAGAAGATAATGTCGAGGGAAATCTTCAGATAATAGAGGGAACTATGGTCACAAAGGAGTGTCAGGTGCTACATATTGCAATATACATAGAGGTCGAACAATAGTCCTTGACTGAATCTTTCAGGGTGCTAACTAAGGAGGATCGACTATACCCTTATCTGCACTACCCGCCTAACCAATTGTACATGTGAGTAATCTCTCCGAGTGTTGTTCCCAGTGTACTGTAGCAGTAAGATGTCCGACGACTTGTCTAGGGTTAGGTTTTAGGTGAGCCTAGGGGGATTTTGATATACCCAAGGTATGTGGAAGTGCAATGTATGCGCGGTTCTACCTAATGCGCTACTACTTGAAGGGGTACCCACATGGGTTACAAGGGAGTCCAACAAGCATGACCACCTCCTATAGTTCCTACGTGCATGCCTCCCCAAATCCACAAGTTTATGTGCTCAACGACATATCTCACGGTTTAAAGACGCTGGAACACGTCTCTAGCCCAAAAATAATTATGCGAAATTTGGAGGCACAACTGGCCCATGGAAGTGATTTGATACCACTTGTTATGCTCTTGAACTGCGAGAAATCCAGAATACCAGAAATACAAAGAGTATAGCCCAGAACACATAATTATCACATGAAATGAGAAAAACTACAAAGTATTTTATTATTCAGAAAGATATTCAATGTTCACTTGTCTCTTTGAGGGGGAAATCTCCAATAGAGCAAAGCTCAATTACAATAAGGTTCGATTATCTTTCCCTTACTAACTAAGAATATTTATAGCTAAATGATACCCAAAACCCTAACTACTAGTGGTCCCTTGCCTAACACAGGTTAACCACTTTATTTATTAATTGTGGCCCATTTACAACTAACTGTGGTCCCTTTTCTCTAATACGGGTCAACCACTTACAATTATTAACGCGGGATTTATTGACTCTCTAACTAACTATGAATTTGACTCAGCCCATTGGGCTTATTACATAAATATAGGGGTTAGGGTTGGACCCTAATAATTTTGCACAGTTGTTGACGTAGGAGCTTCTACGTGTATTATGTCGATTTCTTGTTGGAAAGCTTTAGGTTCTCCAACTATCAATCAGTCACCTACCACTTTGAAAACCTTTGATGGAAGAGGTTTTCATCCTTATGGAATCCTAAATTATATTCCTATAGAGTTAGAGGGTATGGTTGTGATCGAAGTTGAATTTTTTGATGCTCATCTTGATTACAACCTTTTTCTTGGTCGAAGTTGGACCTACACTATGTCAGTAGTGGTCTCATCACTTTTCTGAATGATAGAATTTCCTCACAAAGGGAAAATTGTCAAAGTAGACTAGTTGTCTTACTACACTTCAGAACCTAACTCTACATGTAGTATACCTTTTGTCAGAAAAATGAATACCCTCTATGAGGATATTGGTGTTGGTTTGCTCAAAGACTCATCACTAATGGGGACCTTTTCACTTCCTCTACTGAAATTTCCTTCTAATTTTGCTGAGGTTAACATGATTACCTAAAGCACTATGGAATGTTCTAATCTATGGATAGTTCCTTCAAAGTCCGAATAGACCTACTATGGCAATGAGATGCCTTTGAGTCCGCTTGAATTGGCTTACCAGGAAGTTCAATTGTTTTCTAACCCACCATCTTTCGATATTGATCGAGTGAATGCAATTAATGATGACTTGATTATTCTCCTTTACCTTGGTTAGAACCAATTTCACTTCTTGATCCTTTCGATAATAAATTTTCTAATAATGAAAGTATTATGGAAGTCATGACTTCAGATGAAATGCCATGGGACGATTACTGTTACGCAGTAATTTGTCACCGTTGGTCACCGTCCTTGTTACACCCCCGCTGTCACACATTGGAGGACACATTTACGGACCTGTGACCAGTGACATAACTTGAAAACACTTGCATTGAGGTCTCCTGAGTATGAAGTTCAATAAGCCTGAAGACACCCTCTGAAGATTAACCTTGGAAAATGCCCTTTCCCCATTAGCGCGGGTCGACAGTGTTTTAACCCGCGCCAATGGCTCAGTCCCTACAAAGAGGGCGCGCCCATAGACGCTCTGTCCCAGAGCATGGCCCGCGCCACACAGTTTGGGCATGATTTTTGGCCAGCGCATGCTAGAATGCTTTTTCCTCCGTGACTCACCCAGTTCCCTGAAGGAAAAAACCCACAAAAGCAGTCGACCGTCGGCTTTTCTATCCAAGGCAACTCAACTCAATAGCTATTATGAGACATTACCAAAAACTGAGAATGTGTCCACATACAATGCATATCTCCTCTCCCCCCATCTATAAAAGCCTGTCTCCCCATAATGAACGGGCTAGTTTTTGGAGGCTAGAGTTAAAAGTGCAAAGAGTGAACAAGCTGAGAGAGAGAGATAGTATTGAGCTAAGAGCTGAAAGAGAGGTTATGCTGCCGGATTGTGGAGAGAGAAAGTGACTTTGCAAGACATGTCAGACTGGCTGCCGACCCCGCTAGAGAAGATTTGCAGCGTCAAGCCTTAAGTGGTTGTAATTTCTTCTCTCTTTTCTATTTAATGATAAGCGACTGTTATTATGGTTCCATTCATGTGTTCTATTGGTAATATGTGAATTGTATCCTGCTTGACTGATATATAGCTGTACGATTTTGGGTTTTATGCTTGTTTGTGGGTTGTTCTTCATTTGTGCAGGTGTCCATGCGTGGAGCGCAAGGATAGCGACCAGCCAGAGCTAGAGGACAGGAGCGACACTTCTCCCACAGCAAACAGCGTTGGATCCCAGGTTGGTCTCCCTGATCGACTTCTAAATTGTATAGTTAGGAACTTGCATGCAGCGTGATTGATTGTTGCTAGAACCCTGTGGGGCTAGTGGGATCCACCTCTGTCCGCAGAG
>APFE030941941.1:81502-100120 GCA_000404065.3 Pinus taeda
TATATAGCTGTACGATTTTGGATTTTATGCTTGTTTGTGGGTTGTTCTTCATTTGTGCAGGTGTCCATGCGTGGAGCGCAAGGATAGCGACCGGCCAGAGCTAGAGGACAGGAGCGACACTTCTCCCACAGCAAACAGTGTTGGATCCCAGGTTGGTCTCCCTGATCGACTTCTAAATTGTATAGTTAGGAACTTGCATGCAGCGTGATTGATTGTTGCTAGACCCCTGTGGGGCTAGTGGGATCCACCTCTGTCCGCAGAGGGGATTTACCTCCGCAACAATTACCATAAACGTTCATCTTTTCTACATAACCCTAATAAAATCGCGAATGTTTTTTCAACTATGTTTTCACTTGAGATTGTAGAGAGTCCAGAATGACCCATTTTAGTTTTTCAAGCTGAGTTCGAAAGGAATATGGGAAACATATGTACAATGATTGTCATTGACATCTCAGTCAAAATAGTAATTATTGAAAATATTCATATAGGCACTTCATGCTCATTCGAAGAGATTCCAATGTAGTAAGCCCTATTTCAAGAATTCCGCCACATTTTTGTTTGGTCCTATAAGGAAATGCCAAGAATTGACCCAAGCATTGTTGTGCATGAGATTAAGATTTACCTGGATGAAAAACCTATTAGACAACGATTACATCCAGTGTGTCTGTGAAAAGCTGTTGTGATTAAAGTTGAGGTCGAGAAACTGCTCAAAGCAGGTTTCATCTACCCAATTCCCTTAACTGATTGGGTCTCCAATATTGTACATGTTAACAAGAAGCAGGGAACCATTAAAGTATGCGTTGATCTCAAGGACATTAATAAGGCTTGTCTGAAGGACAATTATCCTACTCCCTATATCGATCAAATCATTGACGATTGTGCCAGAAATGAAATGTTTTCATTTATGGATGAATTTTCTAGCTACAACCAAATCAAATGCCCCCAGTTGATCAACATAAAACTGCGTTCATCTATCCATGGGGGACTTTTTCCTATCAAAAACTCCCATTTGGTTTGAAGAATGTCGGTGCCGCTTTCCAACGGGCTATGTCTTACACATTTCATGATATCAAGCATAATGTGCAACCTTATTTGGATGGATTTCTAGCTCATTCGCTAAGACAGGAAGACCATCCAACACATTTGAGAACTATATTTATCAGATGTCGTCACTACAATATACACTTGAATCCACACAAGTGCGTTTTTTGTGTGCAATCTTATAGATTGCTAGGTTTGGTTGTTTCAAAGGAAGGCATTCATGTCGATTCGCTCAAGATTGGGGCTATTCTGAATTTGCCTCCTCCTTCCAATCTCCACCAACTACAAAGTTTGTAAGGGAAAGAAAACTCTCTACGTTGATTCATCTAGAACTACGTCGAGTTAACTACATGTTTTACTCGACTGTTGAAAAAGGGCATCTCATTACTTGGGATTGTAGGTTTTAACCTGTACAAAAATTACCTGCAAATGAATTCTTAAAAAAAGGAAATATACAATGGCAAGAAACACAAAACAAATACACAAAGATTTTCCCCTGGATCCCAAAACTAGGACTACCAGATTGATTTTTCATTATATTCCTTTCAATGTTACAATACATATATATACATGTCGAAGCATTCATAAACACCAATCCACTAACCCTGGATTAGAACATAACCATAGTTCCCTTGACTAGATCTACAAGATACCATGGGTAGAAAACCATCATGCCCAAAACCATGTGCAAAACCTTTGCACAAAGCCATGTGCAAAACCCATGCACAAAACCATGTGAAAAACCCATGCCAAAAACCATAGGTAGGTTCACCCACTTAATATAGGGTCCAAATTTTTTTTTTTCCTTGAGGCGCTGCCCCAAACCCTGTGCAAGGGTGCTACCACCCCCTGCAAACCCCTCGACAGGGGGGGCTATTTCCCCCCGTGTGACCCCCCTGCTGCATGTGGGGCTAGTCGTGGAAAGAATATAACACACACCTAATATGGATGAAGTGGCTCAAAAGGCCTTTGATGCATTTAAACATACATTGACCCATATACCGCAGTTGAATCCTCCCGATTATCATTATGACTGCTTTTTATACATACCTTCATATGATGTCACTATTGGCATGGTTTTAATTTAGGAAGATTAACTGAACAAAGAGCATGTGATATATTACTTAAGTAGAAATCTAACCAAAACTTAAGCGAAATATGCACGTGGAGAAATTGGACTTGGTAGTTATTCAAGTTGTCCAACGATTTCGTCACTACATTCTATTGCACAAAACTACTATGATTTCCTATTGCAACCCCATGGTTTACATTCTTTCTAGACAATTTTTAGGGGGGGCCATGTATTCCAAATGGATAGTTATCTTGCAGGAATTCGATTTGGAATTCATATAATCTAAATCTAAGAAATTGCTACTATTTGTGAATTATTATGTGACTTTCCCCATACAACGATGGAAAACGTGGTAGAGATTGTCTTCCAGATGAACATCTATTTATTATCAATACTTTAGACCCATGGGATGGAGATATAATAATTTATCTTCAGTCCCAGACATTATGACTAGAACTGAGTTGAACTGATCGTCATCATATCCGGTACCAATCTGAACAATACAATATTTCTAGTGATACACTTTATTATCATGGTGTTGATTCCATCTTTAGATGATGTTTAACTCACGAGGAAGATAAAAAGGCATTGAATGAATTCAATTCTGGAGCTTGTGGCAGTCATATGTCAAGGTTTTCCACTCCTCAAAAATTCCTGCTGGCAAGGTATTTATGGCCTTCTATGTTCAAAGGTTATATAATTATGGTCCAGAAAAGGCACAACTGCCAGCTCTACGATCGAAAAATGCGTGCACACCCATATCCACTTCACCCAATCATTGTTTTTAGTCCTTTCGCTAAATGGGGCATTGATTTCTTTACATGTAACCCTCACTCAGTCGGGGGGCATGGGTACATTATCCTTGCAGTAGATTATTTTATGAAATGGGTAGAGGTAATGCCTACATATGAGGATGATGGCAAAACATCATTTATTTTCATATTCAATCATGTGATTGCTAGGTTTGGAGTTCCAGAAGCCATCGTCACGGACCATGGTAGCCATTTTCTAAATTTTATGATGACCGATCTTACTACGAAGCTAGGCTTGCATCATGATAGTTATTCTCCATATTACCCACAAGTGAATGACCAAGTAAAAGTTGATAACAAGGTTTTAGCCACCATGATTAAACAAATTATCAGGATTCATAAACAATATTGGCATCTAATGCTTTTTCCAGCCTTGTGGGCATATCGTACCACAACAAAAACTTCCACTGGTTCTACTCCTTTCCAGCTCGTTTATGACATAGAAGCAGTTCTACATATTGATTGTGACATACTGTCTTTGAAATTGGAAATTGAATTATTACAAACCATTTATGCCGAGGAAGAACATTTCCTCTACTTAGCATGACTCGATGAGACTCATTGTGATGTTGCATTAGCTAGCGAGGCCCAAAAGAAATGAGTTAAGGCATAATATGATCAAAATGTAAAAACTCATTCATATGTAGAAGGGGATCTAGTCTTGGTTTATGATCAAGAGCACGATAAGTTAGGTGTTGGTAAATTCGAGCCCATGTGGCATGGACCTTATGTTGTAAAACATGCATTGGCAAAATGGGCCTATGAACTAGTTGATTATGACGAAATTCCTTTGGGAAAGGCCAGAAATGGTCTTTACTTAAAGAAATATTATGCTTAGATTGTTCAGTGAAAAAATTGTATATTGTTGTACCATATTTTATGTGTGGCAATTTTTAGCATCTTTTTATGATTTTCTACTACTTCTCCTGCTTATCTTGTGTTACACTTGATTTGTAGTGTCGACGCTCCCTAAAACTTACATTGGCTTTGTTGATGGTGGTATTCGTAGTACTCAAAATTTATCTTCTGCATCTTGGGTCATTTATTCGCCCACAAATGAGTTAGTTTCTATTCATGGGATATGCCTTGTTGAAACAACGAATAATATTGTAGAGTATAACACAATGATTGAGCTATTATCTGATGCCATTTCATTTTGCATTCGTTGATTGATTGTTAGGTTAGATTCACAACTCATAGTATTAAATTTGAATGGTGTCTATTTAGTTAGAAGTACTTCAATGTTAAGAATGTTTTTGCGGGTTCGTCTCTTGGAAAGACAATTTGATTATATTGAGTATCAACATATTTCGAGAAGTTTAAACACATTAACTGATGCACTGGCTAATTATGTGTTAAATTAGCATTTGTAAATAAATCAAAAGCAATATTCATCCATATACTGTACAAGATATACTGAAATATAAGTAGTAGCTTTCATTAGTTAAATATCTGTAAAAAGGTGTGATTTTTACAAAAATGTCATGTAAAGACATAAGGCCCCATGGCCTTTATTTTTCGAACATGCTAATACATCATCAAAAAGAAACTTCTAGTCCTAAGACTAGTGAGTACGCATGATGATCATGATAGCATACAACAGCGTGAGCAACTTGTCGTAGCAAGTGACTAATAGGTCCAGGAATGCCCATAGTGTGCCCATGATAACAGAGAGGCAAGTCATCTATCTCGACATTTGGGATGTCCAGGGTCAACCTGTTATGAAACCAGCTCACAAAAGGATAGAAAAGAAAGATCAATGCCTTAGAAATAAGCCTCTTTGAGGGGGAAACCTTCTTTACATTACAAAAATGAACAATTCTTGGATGATACAAATTACATGACCTCCTTTCTATATATATAGGAGTCTAAGAGGTCATAATATAATCTGAGCCGACATAAGAATAATAATGTAAGGGCACAATAATAACAATAGTGGGATTTTATGGGGCATAATAATAACAATATGGGGACTACATGGGCACAACAATATAATAAGGGGGTTTTACTAATAACAATAAGGGGTTACACTAGTAGTATAGGGACCTAACATGCCCCTCTTCTTCAAAAAGTGTTGCCCTCAACGCTTGAGTAGTTCTTGATGCTTCTGTATAAATTCTTGTCCTCCCATGTGGAATCTTCAGCGGGTAAGTTCTTCCACTTGATGAGATACTCTGAAACTGATCTATACTCAGTTCTATGAGTACTTCAGGTTCCAATACGATTTCTCCTTCCTTGTCAAGTTCTCGCAATATGTTTGAACTGGGATATTCTACAACTTTTGAATGAGTTTCCACTCCTTTGGGCATATGGATATCTGTAAGGACTGATGTTTGGAAGAACACTTCCTAGAATCAAATGAATAGCATGATCATGATCACGAATAGGTGGGAGGCATTTGGGAGTCTCAAATACCTTGTAATGATTGTCCAAAACATTTTGGAGATCTGGAGAAATACATGATTTCGATGTGGGATCCTCTAGTGAACATAATTGTGCAATTACGCTCTGTTGTTCTTTATTTAGAGGCTTTGTCATGCTGTTAGATTTGATTATCTTTCTAGGTTTCCCTTCGATACCCCTCAATTCAACTTCCTTTCCTTCCCAAAAAAAATTCAAGAAAAGTTGCTGAAAATTAAACGTTATCGTACCCAAAGTTTGTAGCCATTGGACTCCTAGTAAAACATTAGCACCACCCATTGGAATGGAAATCATTGGGCTATTTAATACATATTATCCCATGGATATCTTGATATTATGGCACTTTTTAGAGCAATTTATGGTTCCTCCACTTACAACCATCACTTGACAACTCTGGTGTTGGATATAGGAAGCAATTCAATTCTTTCGCTATCTTACAATGAATAAAATTATGGGTACTGCCTAAATCAATCAACACTATTACCTTTTTCTTCTTGATATGTCCTTCTATCTTGATAGTTTGAGGAGTGTTAATTTCTTCCAATGCATTACAAGATATGGTCGGATTCATTTCTTGGTGCTTGATGTGATCTTTCAATTTTTGAACATTTTTCTTCTTGATATGTCCTTCTATAATGATAGTTTCAAGAGTGGTAATTCCAGCGAATGAATTACAAGATATGGTCGGATTCATTTCTTCTTTCTTGATGTGATATTTCACTTCTTAAACCTTTCTATTCTTGATATGTCCTTCTATCTTGAGAGTTTGAGGAGTGGCAATTCTTTCCAATGTTTTACAAGATATGGTCGGATTCATTTATTCTTTCTCTAGGGTGGGTTCCTCAGCACACTTATGACCTTTAGTGTATTTTCTATCACAATTGTAACAAAGCTCTTTTTCTCTTTTTTCTTCCAATTGTTGTGGTGTAAACCTTGTAGGTTATGGAAGGCTATGAGAAAAAACACTTCCATAATTATAGTCATGAGTGGTGGGATTCCTTGTTTCCATAATTTCACTGTCAGTTTTTCTTACCAACCTGAATGCCTCCTCATTTGAATCAGTTTCCCAAAGACGAACCTCGTGTTGAATGTTATCCTTTAAAGTCCCTATGAAGACATCAACCATTTTTCTTCTCTGGAATATCATTTACCTTTATATTCAATTTTTGAAGTCCTCAATGTGCTCTACCATTGAACCCTTTTGTTTGAGATTTATCAATTGGCTAAAGAAGGTGCTTCTCTTTGTATCCTCATAATGTGCTATCATTTCCTCCGTGAAAATTGACCACATGACAAGTGGTTTACGAGAACAAAGCCCTTTATACCATAAAAATTGATTCAGTTCTAAATAATTAGATGAAATACGTACCTTTTGTAACAATGGTACACCATGTAGATCAAAATATTTCTTAATCTGTAGTATCCAATTTACCGGATCCTTGCCATCAAACTTCCTCATCTTGCTTTTTCTTGATTTTAGGAGCTGGATATTGAAATGATTGTAACTCTATACTTTCAAATCTTTAAGTTTTGAAATTTTGGTTTGTAATAGCCCTTTGAGTCCTCTTTCTAACTCCGCAAGTTTGAGCTCAATTGGATTCATGAAGAAATATCTATTCCCAATCTCCTGCGATGATCTAATTATAGACTGGTTCAATAGAGTGAACTTGTACGACATGCCGCGTGTCACTTTTTCAACTTTACATTCTGAAAATTATATCCAAACAATATAAAGTCTGTCCTCTTTTTGCAAGTTATTACGAAATTTCAATCTGATGCTCAAAGAGAACGTTATGACAATTTTCCCAAGGTCACCTGTTTTGGATGTAATTTGGGAGTCTGCAAAACCCTAACTTCCTCAGATCATATATCCGAAACTATAGTGTTACAAGATCTAGAATTCAGACTCAAGGTTCAACCCACTTTCTTCTAAAATGGTTTTTTTTTTTTAGCTTCTGAAACTTCGTAGAGCACAAGTTATAGCGAAACTTCCACGATGACCTATTTTATATGAAATTTTGGATCTTGCAAAAACCCTAACTTCCTCAGATCATATCTCCGAAAATATAGCGAGACAAGATCTGAAATTTGGACCTGAGGTTAAACAAGATTTCTTCTCAAATGGGTTTTTTTGTTAGCTTCTGAAACATCGCAGAAAAAAAGTTATAATGAACATGCCACGATGCCTTGTTTGGAGCAGCGAAACCCTAGAATCCAAAGCTTTGATACCAAATGTTATGAAACCAGCTCACAATAGAATAGAAAAGAAAGATCAAAGCCTTATAAATAAGCCTCTTTAAGGGGGAAACCTCATTTACATTACACAAATGAACAATTCTTGGATGATACAAATGACAAGACCTCCTTTCTATATATAGGAGTCTAAGGGGTCATAATATAATCAGAGCCGACATAACAATAATAATGTAAGGGCACAATAATAACAATAGTGGGATTCTATGGGGCACAATAATAACAATATGGGGACTACGTGGTCACAACAATATAATAATGGGGTTGTACTAATAATAATAAGGGATTACACTAGTAGTATAGGGACCTAACACAACCTCTCAAGGTTGCGCTTTAACTAGTCAATGCCTCTGTTACGTTCGGTTCTACATTATGGGAGCTACTAGCTTCTCATTGGGTCTATCATATCGTTGTACCCTACCAACCTCATTGGGGCCACATCTACCTTATCATTTTAGACAATTAGTTTTGGATGCCAAAAAACAACAAAACATTCCAAAATTCAAAAACAACCAAAGTGTGAAGTTTTTACCTAGATCACCCCACTACATCCTAGTTCGCAATGACATATATGGATCACCTATGTAATCCATGCACGCTCATGGAAGATATTCAATCATGATGATTTGATTTTCTAGCCACCTGAAGAAATTAGGAGTATACTAGATCGGTTATCCTTCGCCATCTCCGTGGCGTGCCATCAATGTGACCCATTTTAGAATGCGAGGGTCTCGAGGTCCTCCTCTCTCTATAGCTACCTGTGGAGTGAGAAGAGGGATCTTCTCTAGAGTAAATGAGATGAATATATTAAAATATAAATTTTTTCGTATTAGCCTTTAAAATCCAAATTTATAATGTTTTTGACTATATTTTTTAGTAGTGATATGATTTTTGAGTTTAAGTGTGCAAATCACAGGTTATTTATGAAAACAAATCATTTTGGAGTTGAGTATATTTTTATCAGTTTTTCGAGCTCATTAAAACTTACGAAAAAGCGAAACCAAGGAGTTCTAATTACACCCTTTTTAGACTCCTTAAATATGAAAAGATTGCCAGGTACTTGATTGTTCGAACTCGTAAAAGTAAAAGAACAACTGTTTATTCAATATAAGTTTACCCCTTTTATAGACTGAATTAGAATATTTACGAAAAAGGGTATATGTTGACAAATCATGGTCAATAGAGTTCTCTCCTGCATTATTTTACCCTTTTTCGGGCTTGAGGGACTTAATTTACGAAAAATGACACTATGGAGTTTACTTTTGTATTTCTCATGACTCACTAAAACTCAAAAACATTGAACTTTACTTTCTCTGGGCTTGTTAAAATTTACATTGAAAGAACTGAACGAGTTTTCTTTTTATGTCTTTTCAAACTCTTTAAAGATGAAAACAACATCGAGTTACGACTTCACTAGACTTGTAAAACATAAACAGTGCAAGACTCGTTAAGCATGATGAGACCTAACCACTCCTTATTAGGGTTTGCTAGAAATACTTAGAAGGACTCATCCATAGGTTGAGCTTATAAGACAACCATATGCTATCCTCCTCAAGCTTGTAAAAAATAAAGAGGTACTTTCCAGTAATGGTGGGGGCAAAGTGGGAAAGAACCTTCGTTTTTGTATTTTAAAAGGTAGTATGTCACTCTTGAACATGACACTCCATCAATTTTGTGTCCGGGTTTGAGAAATCCATTTGCCTCTCAGATGATCATACCTTATTGAAAGTCTTAAATTGGTTTAGGTATTATTTTTTAATCAAATGTTGCCAAGTCATCATGTCGCGTCTCTGATATGTTGAAGAACTAATGTTGTTGTAGTCATTCCTAATTGGTGAATTTGGATGTAGTGGGAATTGAATAGTTGGTTGATTCAACCATTCTTTGTATGCTTCCTCTCCGAGCCTTGCTCTTAATTCACCTTCTCTCAAGTTGAAGTTGTAGTGGGGTGGACTGGAAGATGGTAGGTGGGTTGTTGATCATCACTAGAATCATAATTTGAAATTCTTTTGAATGACATTATTACAATATCAATGATATTAGTGAGCACTCCAATGCAATTGGTTTATTGAAATTACATTATAGTAAACAATTATTACCATAGTTGATCCAACATTACAACTAGAAGACGTCATGTTCCAATTGGAAGGGTGAAGAGGTTGTCCATTTTCATCTATCAATTTCTTGCGATATGCTACTCATGATAAGAGCTTTTGACGTTTTTGAAATGGAGGAATATTTTCTGCACCTGAACTCGATTCTGAATTAGGATCCTGCAAATTCGGATACATTTTTATACAAATTGATATGGATTAAAAAAAATTCAATTAGATAATCAAAATATAAATAAAATCTGAACTTACTGGAAATGGAAAGGGAGAACTTCGTGAAGGACTTTGATCAATAATATGGAACGAGTCTGAATTTGAAGAATTGGCCATTTTATATTATTGAGATTTTGTCCTTGCATTTGAGAAAAATCAGAAATAAAATTTTGTATACATATCTAAAAACAATCTTGAGAATGATATAACCACAATCTGAATTTCAATATACTTTTTAAATAAATTTTCAAGAATAAGGTGGCTTTAAGCGTAAAATGTATACTATGAATCACTGTAATTCATGTGGATGCATCATAAATGATAATTTGAGATCAATATTCCATTTTATGTGAAAATAAACTTTCAAGTATCTTTTAAACTCAACTAGTTTGCATACCATAACAAAGCACACCAATGCATTTATATAATACCAACACTGAGGCGTTCAAATAATGCCCGCACTGGTTTCCAGCATTCCAGAAAAAAATGTTATCATATAGATTCTATTTTACAAAAACACATTGATGTGTTTCAAAAAAAACAACAACACCGGTATGCTCTTGTTTCCAGATTTTAGAAAAAAAAAAAAAAAAATCGACCATCTCAGTGCTCTTATAACAATTACATCACCGATGCTTTTAAATACAAACCTTGTTGTTGCATTAAAAAATTAATGGCACCATTTCAAGATTTGAAAAATAAAAAAAGAATTGTATCATGTCGGTGTGTTGAAATTTTTTGGCGCCCCAACAATGTCGGTGTGCTTGACTGTTGAACACACTGATGTTTAGATAAATTGAAAAAAAAACACATTTTTTTCTTTTCTTTTTTCTTTTGTTAAATTAACAGATGAGTGACAATTGATTTTTCGAAATCTAATTTCATAAAGTCTTTTAAGTAGTAAAAAGTTATTTACTATTTCATTGTTTTTCCCAAAATTTTAAGGGAGAGATTTGTAAGAGAGACATAACCGGAGCATTGTGCAGTGACAAAATACTTTGGAGCAACAAAACTATTCAGAAAAGAAGAAGCTAAAAGGTATGGCGATTCACTCAAAACCTTTAATAGTAAAAACTTAGAATTTTATTTTTTATTTTACTAATAAAAAAAATTACAATTTCTATTAGGGTTTAATTAAAAGAGAGATCATTTGCAAGAGAGACATACTAGGAGCATTGTGGAGCAACAAAATATTTTGGAACTACAGAAAGATAAGAATTTGAAAGGTATGGTGATTCACTCAAAACCCTAGATAACAAAAATTTTAAATTTTACAGTGAAAGTTTTTTACAATTTCTGTTAGATTATATTCACAATTCACAATTTATTTTTATTTTTATTTATTTATTTATTTATTTTTATTTTTATTTATTTATTTTTATTTTTAACTCTGTATAATAAAAAAATGACAATTATTATTGATTTTACTAATAAGTTTTTTTACGATTTCTGTTCCTATTTTAATTTAATTACAATTCAGAAAAATAAATAAATAAATACTTACCTTGAACCCACCCTTCTTCCTGTAAAATTTCACCTTAGGGTTTAACTTCATCTACCACTTCACAATTAGGGTTTTTCATTTTAGGCATTTTAGATTTAACGAGTTTGTGTACTTACTATATATAGGGTGTTTGACATGTAAAGTAGGGAATCACATGTTTAATTAGATCCAAACCATGTCTGTCTTGTCTATTTAAAACAAAAATAGATATATGTTTCGCGATGTGCCGTGTATTATAACGCACTAGTGTGCCCTATGTAATATAACGCATCAATATATTATAACAATGTTGGTTCTATCGAGTATGTTCATTGTTGCTCCTAGTATAATATAATGCACTAGTGCACCTATGCCAAATAACGCCATTAAATCATTTCGTTGTGTTTATCATTACAAATCGCACCATCATAATTTAAAAATTATTTGAAAAAACTAATTTTCCCTAACGATGCCAAACAATTAAACACCTGGTGCATTTAATGGGATAAACACACTAGCTACGAGAGCTCTTATTTGATTTATTTAAAAAATATATTTAATGGCTTCTTTATTGTATGGTACAGGTTGTATACTGATAGAAAATGTCTAGGAAGGTGTCAAGTAATAAAAATATTGATATGTTATAAACAGAAGTGATTGGAGCTGCGCGCACCCTGATCGTGACCTAGGAGATCGGTAACCAACAACGCAGCGGCCTGGGCCTTGGCCCCCCCGGATTCGTCTCAGGAGGATCCCCAGAAAGCCTTCTCAAACCTGGTAAAATCTCTCCCACCTGTGCGCCCCAGACCTGCAATTTCGAAATTTGTCAAGAAACTTGATATTCTTCAGGAAGTTCAACTTCCTCCAACTCTTCCTCGCACGGCAGCACTATCCCTGGCTGAGAAAGGTCTCATTGGGCAATTTACAGGCCTATGGCCATCGCCAAGAACGGTGCAAAGATGGTTAGAATGAAACTGGTCGGACAAGATCCCTGGAAAAATATCAATAAGATTCCGTGGAAAAGGGTATTACACATTTCATTTTGAATCCAAAGCAGACAAGGATTTGATCTTCAGGAACGGGCCATACTTTATGGATTCTAGAGGCCTCTATCTCAATAAATGGACCCCAGATTTCGATCCAGAACTGGATATTCCTAGTGCCATTCCAGTTTGGGTTCGTCTTCCCCATCTTCCTCTTCACTTCTAGGGAGATGAATCAGTTCGGGAAATAGGGAATGCTGTTGGCAAATACATTGACAGAAGCGAGCCCAAGGACAACATGCAAGCCTGCGCAAGGATATGTGTCGAGGTGGATCTAGGAAGAGGACTGCCTGAAGCAATAAAGCTAAAAGTGGATGACTGGAGCCATATTCAGCAGCTGGACTATGAGCAGATACCATTTAAATGTAAGGTATGTCACGAATACGGACATTTTGCTAACAGATGCACTCAAATTGTTAATGTAGAGAATGAAGAGCAAGATGGGCACTGGGAACCTGTTAAAAAGAAGAAATCAACACCCCTCCCCAAGCCCTCTATGGATTCTGACATCCCTGGAACCTCTAACCAGCGTCCTCCCATTTCTCCTCCCTTCCCTTCTAGCCTCTCTCCTGATCCGCCCCTCCCTTCCTCCTCCAACCCCTTTCTAATCCTTTCCATTGTCGATTCCGCCCCCGAAAACCCCTCCTTAGAGCCTCTAGACTCCCATTTACCTCAGATCACCTCTTCCCAACCCCCCCTCGAGCCCCTCTCATCAAGGATCACTAGGAGCTCTTCCAAAGAACATGGAGCATCAAGCGATACATACAAAAAACCGGGACCTGGAAGGAAATCCGCTAAGCAACATAGAGATGAGAATGCCCAGAAAGACATAGCAATGGGCACACAAGCTCCAATAGAATCCTTCATCCTTGGACACCAAGAGAGACGAGCACCTCTCCGCACGCCCAATGCATCATGATGAAAATCCTCTCATGGAACAACAGGGGCTTAGGGCACCCCTCAAAAATAGCAGCTCTTAGAGATTTAATCCACAATGAGAAGCCAGAAATAATGCTGATACAGGAAACTAAACAAGATCAGCAAGAAATGAAAAAAATTATAGATCAGTAGAAGCAGTACTTAGGAAGCATTAGTGAATCTAGAGGAGCCTCTGGAGGAATTTTCACCATTTGGGACAACAACAAATGGATCTGCAACTCCGTAAATATCCATCAGAACTGGATCAGAACCACTCTTGAGAACAGATTGGGTGATAAAACTATAGTCATATATAATGTTTACATTCCCAACCATTATAGAGATAAGGAAATTTGCTGGGACAATTTGAAGACAAGCATCGATGGAGAAAGAAATACAAATCTTATAGTCGCTGGAGACTTTAATCTGATCTTGCATGCCAATGAAAAAATGGGAGGAAATTTTGCTCCTGATCCATTCAGAGGCCACCTGGAAACCATCATTCAGGATTATGAGCTAGTGGATATCATTCCTAAAAACCGCAGATACACCTGGAGTAATCGAAGGATTGGTAGTGGCAACATAATGGAACGACTTGACAGATTCCTTGTCAACATATATTTCCTCTCATCCTTCTCTGTTGGTTACACCAATATCCTCAATACCTCTGCCTCTGACCACTATCCCATCATTTTAACCTTGGAAACCCATCACCCTCTTGGTCTGATTCCCTTTAAATACAACCCTCTTTGGAATCGGAATCCCACAGCCAGAGCAATTCTTATGGAAACCTGGAGCCAACATGTGGAAGGGTCGCCAAGCTTTATATGGGAAACCAAATTAAAAAGAATCAAGAAGGCACTTAAAGATTGGGCCAAATAAAGCTATCAGGAGCCAGAGGAGACCAAAAGGAGAGTTAAAAATGAATTAGAAGAGGTGCAGGCAAGGATAGAAGAGCATGGTTTATCACAACAAAACAAAGAGTAGGATAACACTTTACACGCATAGCTAACCCACATTAATAGGGAGGAAGAAATCAAATGGCGCATAAAATCCAGGCAATTATGGCTTCAAGGGGGAGACAAAAATACAACCTACTTTCATAAACAGGCTATTGCTAGAAAGCTCAGAAATAATGTAAATACAATCATGGACAGTAAAGGAAATGGGCACAGCACTCAAGAGGCCATAAAGCATGCAACCTCTAAACACTACAGAGACCTCCTAACTGAAGT
This sequence comes from Pinus taeda, assembly GCA_000404065.3. Classification (NCBI taxonomy): domain Eukaryota; kingdom Viridiplantae; phylum Streptophyta; class Pinopsida; order Pinales; family Pinaceae; genus Pinus; species Pinus taeda. The sequence continues at coordinate 96,105 of APFE030941941.1, forward strand.
CAAATGGGCAGAAGACTACTCTGACTTGCTCCAACACCTGCCCAAAGGCGTCACTAAAGAGATGAATGGCATTCTAAGAAAAAAAATCGAAGAAGAGGAAATCAAAAGATCAATCTAGAACCTGCATCTGGAAAAGGCTCCAGGTCCGGACGGATTCCCCATCTGCTTCTACAGGGAGTTTTGGACTCCGATTAAAAAAGATCTGACAAAGATGATTCGATGGGTGCAAAGGAAAGGGAAACTTGGAGGATACACCAATTCCACCTTCCTAGCACTCATACCTAAGGAAAATCGGCCCTCTTCCTTCTCTAGATTCCGCCCCATATCCCTCTGCAACTCCTCTTACAAAATTCTTACCAAAATCTTAGCTATGAGACTCAAGCCCCTCCTACCCACCTTGATATCTGAAAATCAAGGAGGTTTTATCCCCAATAGACACATCACTGACTCCATCCTTCTCGTTCAAGAAGCCATCCATTCGAACCTATCCAGGAAGGATAAAGGATTTGTTCTAAAGCTTGATCTAGCAAACGCCTTCGATAGAGTAAGGCACTCCTTCCTTATTGTTGTTCTAAAAAATATGGGCTTCGATAATGCCTTCATTAATATTATTGTTGCATGTATATCTGGACCATGGATCTCCCCCCTGATCAATGGTAGGCCTGGTGAAACTTTCCAATCCTCTCGGGGTCTCAGACAGGGCTACCCTCTTTCCCCCTATCTTTTCATCCTCATGGAAAAATCCTTCAGTCAAGTCCTGGATCACAATAGAAGAGTGGGACTTATAACAGGTATCAAATTTGGAAATGGAGTCAAAAATATTAATCATTCACAGTTTGCAGATGACACATTATTAATTGGGGGCACCTCCACTACAATTGCAAGACGATTCAAGAATCTGCTAGATCAATACATGGGGTACTCTGGAGGTGTAGTAAATCAGCGCAAAAGCTGTGTCTATGGAACATATCAAACCAAACTGCCCATAGCATTGCAAACATATTTGGTGTCACATGCAACTTAGAATGGAACCACTTTTCCTACTTGGGCATGCCAGTGAGTTTGGGCCCTCTAAAGGAAGAAACTTGGAACGAGATCATTGACAAAGTAAAAAGGAAAGTGCAACAATGGGGAACACTGTGGCTTAACCCTGCAGGTAGGCTCATTCTCCTAAAATCAGGTATCACTTCCCTTCCTCTTTACCGCTTCTCTCTATATCAGGCTCCTGCCATTTTTCATCATAAATTGGAAGTCACTCTTCGTCACTTCCTCTGGCAAGGGGGAAAGAATGACAAAAGCAAGTTCAATCTAGTCAGCTGGAAGCATGTCATCCAAACCCAAGACAGAGGAGGGCTTGGTATCAGATCTCCAAAAATCTTAAATTTACCCTTTAGTGTGAAAATGGTATGGAGGTTGATAACAGGTCCCACAGCGTGGTGGAAGAAGGTGCTGGAGATCAAATACCTAAACTTCCTCAGGAAGCAACTCCTTGATTCCAATATGCCCAATAGAGACTCCACTAAAATCTGGAGGTTATGCAAGAAAGCACTCCCTATTATGATGCAAAATACTTCGAAAGTTCCAGGTGGGGGAACCAGCGTCAACTTTGGAACAGACAAAATCATGGGGCAACAACCCTTGATCATGCACAAAGATACTACTCCAGTCATCAATTATTTCAATAATAGAGGCATTCACAACTTAGACCAAATCTCCAGCTGGGACCCTCGTTCTCACGCTTCGACGAGCTGGTCTTTTCCAGAGATTCCCATAGCCTTAGAACCTAATCTCAGCTATTTGAAGATGCACCTTCATAGTAAAGCTCCCACCAGAAAAGAGGAAATGGATGGCTTACGCTGGGATCCAATAGGATCAAACTATACAATAAAAGCAGGCCATCAACACATTTGCAACAACACCTTCCAGATGAGTTTGTGGAACCATTGGAAAATCGCTTGGCGTACAGAAGCTCTCCCAAAAATCAATTTTTTTATATGGCTCTTGCTGAAAGGCAAAATTCTAACAACAGAAAACCTAAAAAGAAGAGGCATCAATGGTCCATCCAGGTGTCCCAACTGCTGCAATGCTGAAGAAACAATGCACCATTTATTTATAGAATGTCCCTTCACTGTCGAATGCTAGAGAAAGATATCCTCCATTAGCAACCTAACTTGGGAACCTCAGCATAACATAGATAAGACAATCTACAAATGGGAAAAATGTTGTCCCTGGAAAGAAAAAAGAAGCAAATTGGTGAAGAGAGTATGGTATACTCTCCCCCACACCCTGCTGTGGCGAATCTGGCTAGCGAGAAACAAAAAAATCTTCCAAGATAAGAGCCCAAACACTCGAACAACCTGCAGCAAAGCTAAAAGCCTTGCTCTGGAAGCAATTTCAATCAACACCAATGGGAAAATAGATGCAACAAATTACAGTGTGGAGGAACGAGACTTAATAAGTTACATTTTGGAAATACACCATAATGTACAGGAAAGTAATAAGAGGGAGGCACAGAACAACGTAGAAGCTAGATCTTGGAAAATCAAACTAAAAGACCAGGAATTTACCAACTGGATACAAAGCAACAATTGTTTCTATCTATTCTTCGATGGGGCATCAAAATCAAACCCTGGCATAGCTGGAGGAGGGGGTCTGATTTTTAACGCTAACAGGGAGTCCATTCTTCGGTATGAGTGGAGTTTAGGGAAGGTTTCGAATAACAGAGCTGAAGCTTTAGCTCTGTTTCAGGGCCTAACCCAATTAGGAAAACTGGGAATAAAGAAAGCAATGGTATTTGGAGATTCTTCAATTGTAATTCGCTTAATGGTTCATCAGTAGAACTCCCCAAACACTCTGCTTCAGCAAGTCAATCTATGCAACCGAATCCTCCACCAGACAATGGAAGACATTCAATATTTCCATGTTCTCTGAAGCCTTAACAAGAAGGTGGACGACAGAGCCAATAACGCGTGTGGACGACTAGCAGGCACCTTAATATGCAACTCCACAGAAATTTTCCAACTTGTACCATGACTCTCACAAAGCCAACAGTGCCAAGCTCAAAATTACTGACAGGGCTGAAATTAATCATGACCCTTGGGCGGACCAAGGGATTACACTTTGCAACAAAATATTTCAAAATCATGAAATATACAAAACTTTCAATAAGCATGACAATCTCAGCAAAAACGCTAGCAGATCTCCCATAAGATCCGATTCAAGGACCCTTTAGGAATATAAGCAGGTTTGTCAGCAACTCGTGAATCATCAGTCCCTCTCTCGCCTTGTCTTCATTCAGTGATGGCCTATTTTACTCCCTCGCTCTCCTCTCATATGCGCTCATCTCTCCTTCCCTTGTCGCCTGATATTTGCCTCCCTTTGCCTCTTGTTACACAGTGATTTGTCACCATTTGTCACTGTCCCTATTACCCCTCTCCTGCACCTTGGAGGACTCATTTCGGGACTCGTGAGAAGTGACAAGACTTGAAACCACTTGCATCATTCACCTCTGAACATGAGCTTCATATGCCCTGAAGACATCTCCTGCTCTTTGCCCTTAAAAACAACGCTTTTTGCATTAGCGCTGGCCCACTGTGTTCTGCCTGCGCCAATGGGGAAAATCCTATAAAAGGGGCGTGCCATTAGCGCTCTGTCCCAGAGTCACAATCGCGCCAACCTTTTTGGGCAAAGTTTTTAACCAATCTATCTCCGAAAGTTCTATCCAACTCATTCACCAACTGCATCCAAGTTAAGTGAAGATGGTTTGGCTTCGAATCTCCTTGAATGGGAAGTAGTTTGCCACCATTCCATAGAAGTTTCCAAGTGATGAAGCCAAATCCCTTATTGTTGTGATTGAGCTTATCTTCTCCTTTTCATCTATAAAAGCTTGTCTCCATGCCTTGAGCAAGCTAGTTCTAGTTTTTGGAGTTCTAGTTCTGGTCCTGTGGTAATTATACTTGTGCTGAATGGAAGATATCAAGAGATTAGAGTTGCAAGAGCCTTCTTTGTGTCCATAA
>APFE030941941.1:100584-129923 GCA_000404065.3 Pinus taeda
TCTTTGGTTTTCTCTTGTTTGCTTGCTTGGATAGCTTTCTGGATTGAATTTCTTGCTGCCTCTTGCTTCCTGGCCTGCCTAGATACTGCAAACCAAGCTTTGGACCGCTTATTTTTCTTTTTGACTTGGCAAACTTTATTAGCGCGGTTTTTTCTTTGACAATCGCGCTAGTGGCACTTGTTGCTAACTGACAACCCGCACCAATCCCTTTATAGCGCGAGTTACAACTTGACAGTCACGCCAAGCCTGTTAACCTTTCCAGTTCGCTTGTTTGCCAGCCTTCTGAGCTTGGATTTGTATCTTGCCACATCTTTTTCGGCTGCTTGAGTGTGTTGGAGTCTTGTCTGACTGGTTTTGAGTCTCTCTTTTGAGAAATCCTTAATTTGATTTCCTTTGATCATTACTTGAAGGTTTGTCTCAGTCTCTTCACAATTTTGCATCTTTTTGCTTTTGTTTTTGCTAAAATTGTGTATCAGTGTTAATCGCCTTTGAGCGTTTTTATTTTCTGATCTTTGGTAATCTCCCCCAATTTTCTTGATTGCACTTGATTGGTTCTTAGATTACATTAGAATCATCTTGTGTTTGAGAATTCTCTTGCATAGATCACACGTGAATAATTAGAATTCTCATTTGTGCATAGATTACATTTGCATACTTTTCAAGTGAATTGTGCATAGATTACAATTGCATAGATTACCTTTACCCTTTGGGTGTTTTCCATTTTCTATCGATTTCACATTTCTAGCCCTGGGCATCTAGTGGCTTTGTGTGTCGAGCCTTCCTTAGGTGTTTTGGTCTTCTATCGGTCCAGTCGACTCTTTATTTGCCCCCTTACACTTGTTTGGTAGTTGTGAATCATTTTGTTGCTTTATTTGAGTGACTTGCTCTGTCTTCACTTGAATTCCGCTTCACCTCACTTTGAGCCTAGATTACACGGCTCATTTGTGTCTTTGGGACTGTTCTCGTTTTTGAGGGATTGCTTGGTGATTTAGGGAACTGAATGTGCTTGTATTGAACGGAATTTGTTTGTTGTCTCTCAAAATTCATTCTAGTGCATTGTGCCTTTGAAAAAGAAATCGAACAAATCTCTTTTGCGTTCAATAGTTAATGGAATAGAACTTTTCATTGATTTGTATTCTTGAAAGAAAAAGTTTTATTTATTTGCCATTAGCTGCATTAGGCTGTTTGATTGATTGTGCGCATTTTGTTTGATTGAAAATTCTTAACTCTCTCGTAGTTAGTATTCATCGAACGAAATGGTATTCTTTGGCATATAGCTTGCATCTAGGCAATTGTGAAAGATTACATACGGTAGGACCTGAAATCGAAACTTAACTGAAGATCAACCATAAAATAAACCGAATAAACTTAAAAATGCATTGGAACATAACGCTCACATTCTAGAGGTCTAGGCTAGAGACGTGCTCTGGCGTCGTTAAAACTAGTTACTTTTGTTCTCACATTAAGGTTGGGTGATTCCTCCTTGTGTGATTCGATTGTGGTCTAGTACGGACTTGGGCTCCCACGTACCGTCGCGTATATATGGGGAGACTCCACTAGGTTTTCATCCTTGATCCATAGGAAGCCGTGTCTGCCGCCTTACAATCCGTAACGCACCGAACACAGCATTCAGGAAGATTGACTGCAGTACGGAAAGTCCTTGGTTTTCATACGATTGCCAAGGTGTATAAGCAGTTTTACGGATTTTCTGGTAAACCCCTTGCCTAGTTTCTCCAGAGCAGTCATTTTTTGATCCTTTTCGGACTCCTTAAAAGAAAAGGCTCTATTGAGCATTTGTCACTTCGGGCTCATTAAACGTTCGAAGGCGACTAGAGTCATCTTTTGTCCTTTTCTCGACTCTTAAAACATGAAAAGGTCAAGTTGTGTCCTAATGTCTTAAAAATTTATTCGGCCACGATTACATTCACCTTGTTAGATCTTGTTTGCATTTAGTTGAGTAGGGTCTCTTATTGTTAGTTTTTTCTAGGGTCTTTGTTTGATCATCCTGGCGGATCCATCGATCCCGTCTCCCGTCCCAAGTGACCAAAGGTCTCCTTCTTCTACTGCCCCTGAGACACCAGTTTGTGGCGACACTTTCCCTATTGTTCCGAGTGTCCAACCGTTGAACTCTCGTGCTCCAGAGGACGAGCTTTACGAATTGTTTTGGAACCCTGTTTGGGAGCCTTCTGAAGAGGATTTTCCCACTACTCCTGTTGGTGTTTCATCTCCGATGGCTTCTTCTGACATGGAGGATACATCTCCTGTATTGAGGGGAACGCCCGTTATGTCGAGTGTTGATACTCCCATTCCGGCTACATCCCCAGTTATCTCTACGCCCTACACTGTTACGCCTCTCGGTGTCACAGTGCTGGTGCGCTATAGATCTCTAAGGGATGCTATGAGCTCTGCGACTTCCTCTTATATGTGGGATCACAACATTGTCCCTACTACGAGATCCTTTGTTTCCCAAGTTCACCAGACTGCTGTTACATCAGTTCCAACCAACTCGACCGTTTGTGTCGCGTCATCAACTCCAGTTGCTAGTGCCGTTACAACATCTTCTGCTGTGACTTCTGTTGTCGGCCCATCCCGAGGCCCGGTACATAGTGGCCCATCGGAACATACTGCTAGAGTTGTCCATCCCGCAAGTGTTGCTCCGCCCTTTTCTAATGCTATTTCAGCAGGGGGGGCATATTCCCAATACTTGCATAATGTCCAAAACCCGGGCGGGCAAGGCCCCTATTATGATCCTGTCAATCATTATTTGTATACCTCCTTGCCGAATGAGGCCTATGTTGAGGCTTCAGTTCCATTGAATGTGGCTTGGGGTACCGCTGGATATGGTGGTGGCCAGTTCTGTCCAGGTCAAGGACAGCCATCTCAAGGACCACCCTACCATGGTCAACCATCCTACTCGTAGCCTAATCATGGGCAATAGTACTATGGCCAGGCCTATCCAGGTCAACCTGGAGGCTCGCAAGGACAACCCTATCAGGGACAACCTTTAGCCTCTAGAGGTCCGTCTTATACATATCTTGGGCAACCTTCTGGAAACCTGGGACAACCCTATGCTCAACAAGGACAACCTGGGCCCCAGCAGGGATACCCTTCGGGGCAACCCTATGGGAACCCGGGACAACCTTACGCGCAGCAAGGTCAACCCGGAAACCAACAAGGCTACCCTTCTGGGCAAGGTGGCCAGCCTTACGCACAACAAGGCCAGCCTGGTGCTTAGCCTAATCAGCCATCTGGTCTACAAGTACAACCTTCGGTTGCGCAAGGACAACCCATCGCTCAACAAGCTCAACCTTCTGGGAAAATGGGTCCATCTCAGATCCAACCAGGACAAGGATACCTTTCTGGGGCAGCTTAACCGGGCATGCAGATGGTCCCTGCCTCATAGCCTCAACCCGGTTACCAACCCCAGAATCAAGCTGGTCTCCAGTCACAAGGTGGGTACCAATCCCAACCTTCTTATTCAGGTGGGTACCAATCCCAACCTTCTTATCAAATGCCGCCTGGTTCCCAGGCTCAATATGGAGCACAACAACCATATGGATACCAGCAACCCCAGGGGCAAAATCAATATGCCCTGTATCAAAATTACCAATAGCCGCAGGCCAACCTTTATCAAAATTATCAACAACCTGTTGGGCAGTATGGCAACCAATGGGGCGTTGGGGGGCAGAACCAATATCAACCATCCAGTTCCGGATATAACCCTTACGGACAAAATTCTTAAGGAGAGGGTCCTTTTGGACCTGGTTCATCTGGACAAGGCCAGTGGGGGCAACCAGCAACTGGATGGAATTCTGGCCCTACCCCATATCCGCAGATGTCCTTCAACCCACAGCTACCATTTCTGGCGACGTTGGAACTGCCCAATGTGTCGAAATTAATACATGATCCCATTTTGCATAATCCACAATGGCCACTAGTTCCAACTAAAATACCTGGCGACTGTCCCAAATTTGACGGCAAAGCTGGAGAGGACCCTCAAGCCCATGTAATGACGTATCACTTATGGTGTTCGTCTAATTCATGGCTCGATGATTTGATTCGACTTCGCCTCTTCCAAAGGACTCTCACCGGTTCTGCCGCTAAATGGTATATTGAATTGACCCGCGCATCATTTCAGGATTTTAATTCATTGGCTATGGCATTCCTTACTCACTTTCAGTTACCCATTCGGTATGAGACAGGGACCCACCTCCTTACGTCTCTTAAGTAGGATACAGCTACGCATATCTCTGATCATATACATGAATGGAGAAGGCATCGCCGGTTGATCAAGTGTTGGATTCCTGATCAACTCCTCACTGATTGGTTCACGACTTCCTTTGTCCCTAAGATTGCACGGGACATTGCTATGGGAGCCTGCGTGACTGAATAGCAAGTAATCGCGCGTGCTCAGTACCTGGACTTAGTTTACTCTCAGTCAGGTACCTTGTATGAATATTTTCCAGACGCCCCGAGACCCGATACATCCAACGCTCCGCTGAAGCCATCTGTCGATGGAGTTATTGGCTCTATAAACCCGGCCTCCAAAAAATCATCTTCAAACCTTGGGAAGCAAAAGTCAGGTGATTCTAACGAAAACACTTCTCAGGGTGGTTCAAATTCTGGTAGTACTTCCAAGGTCAACGCCGTCCAGTCCACCACGACGGGTAAGGCCTCAAAAGGAAAGAAAAAGGGAAAAGGAAAAAATAAATCTGAACAACCTAAATAGGAATCCTCCAAACCTCCAGTCGAGGAAGGAGCTAAGCGCAAACCCAAATATCCTTGTCTCATTTGTGAGGAGGATCACTACACTAAGGAATACCCAAGGCGATCCGAAGTTAGTTGTTTGTTGAAAGGCGCTCCTGGGTTGCTGCGGTTCTTAAAGAACCTTTTCCCTCTCAGCAAACTCAAATGGTGGCTGATCCGTCTTCTTCTCCCTTTGGTTCCCAAGTCTTCATGGCTGGATCTATTCCCGTTCATGTAACAACTCGAGCAAAGGAGTATCCGTCGTCCGCCGGGAAGGAGCCCGAGGTTCCCTCAAGTGCTCCTTCGTCCAGCTCTGGTCCACTCCATATTGAGAGACTAAGTACTGAGACGACCATCCGACCCCCTCCTAAAGGAGTACTCAGGAGATCATCTTACAACCCGAATGCTCATGCTGCCCAGCACTATAGCATCGTTGAGGACTTAGCACAGGCTCCGTCGGCTATGTCCGCCTTAGAAGTTCTCCAGAGCTGCCCCCCTCAGAGGAAGTCCCTGCTATCGGCCATCGGTGGCATCGACCCGACAGATTCAGATCTAATTACCTTCGATCTCGAGAGCCATGTCCCTAGGCTGCCTCATCAGATCGCTTTTCTAATCCAAGTCATCATCAACTAAAAAATGATTCATCGTACAGTTATTGATGAGGGCGCATCGACTTGCATTATGTCTATTGCTTGTTGGAAAGCGATCGGGTCTCCGACTCTGAGCCAGTCTCCTATGACTTTGGAAGCTTTCGATGGGAGAGAATCCCGTCCTTATGGTATTCTTCAACAATTGCCAATCACCTTAGAAGGGAAAACCGTTGAAGTAGAAGTTGAGGTCGTTGATGCGAATCTCACATACGACCTCCTTTTGGGCCGGAGTTGGACGTATGCCATGCGTGTCGTGGCTTCATTCCTCTTCCGTGTCATCTGTTTCCCTCACCAAGGGAAAATTTTCATGGTATACCAGCTCTCCTTCTTCGCTTCCTCTTCTGAAGGAAATGTACCTTTCATTGAACATACCTCTGTTCCTTTTGAGAGTGTGGGAGCCAGACTCTTCAAAGATCCCGCCCTCATGGGTGTTTTCTCCCTCCCACCTCCCAACCTCGCCTCTATCTCTATGATTTCGGTTCGCTCTGATCCCTAGGCCCTTCCCCCCATCGACCAGATAGAATCGTGGGGTGAGGAGATGCCGTTGAGTCTAGCCGAGCTCAACTACATCAAAATCGTTGCTGCATCGGCCCCTCATGCTGAACCCGCTACTTCAAGTGGAGCTCTTGACTCATATAACTTCCCCCCCTGGTTTGGAGAATATACCTTCTCAGATCCATTAAAGGAAATATTTCCTTCCGACGAGGCCATTATAGAGACCATGTCTCTTGAGGAACGCTCGTGGTCCGATCTTCACCACTGTTCCTCGTTTCTCCCTACCCTCCGGGAAACGTTGGCTTGTCTCGAGTGGTTTGCTCCATGTCTCCCTTCACAGCCTCTTTAGACGCCCATCCAGATCTATCAAACATCGTCTGAAGGGAATCTAGGGAACATTACGCAGACCCAACCCATCGACATCTCTGTCAAATCAGGGATTGTCGAGAACATCTATATAGGAGTCACTTGCACTCCTGAGGAGATTCAAATATATATAGCACTTTTTCACAAATTTCTTGACGTTTTCGCATGGTCCTACGAAGAGATGCCCGACATCGATCCATCCATTGTAGTGCACGAGATACCTACGTATCCTGGGGCCAAACCTGTTCGTCAACATTTGCGTCCTGTGCATCCCCGTAAGGCTGCAACTATCAAAGCGGAAGTTGAAAAACTTCTTAAAGCTGGTTTTATTTATCCTATCCCACTGACAGATTGGGTCTCAAACATTGTCCCTGTGGATAAAAAGCAGGGTACCATTCGCGTCTGTGTCGACTATCTCGACATTAATCGAGCCTGCCCAAAAGATAACTACCCCACACCTTTTATTGATCAACTCATTGATGAATGTGCGGGCAATGAAATATATTCGTTTATGGACGGCTTCTCTGGTTACAACCAGATTAATATCGCCCCCGCTGATCAACACAAGAGGACCTTTATCTGTCCGTGAGGTACTTTCGCTTACAAAAATCTGCCCTTCGGTCTTAAAAATGCCGGCGCCACCTTTCGGCGTGCGATGTCTTACGCCTTTCACGATATCCGGCACATAGTACAACCTTATCTGGATGACCTTGCCGCTCATGCTCGGACCACCCGTCACATCTTCGCGAGATTTTTCTTCACTGTCGACACTACAATATCCGACTAAACCAGCATAAATGTGTCTTCTGCGTCGAATCTGGCCGACTTCTCGGGTTTATCGTCTCCCGAGAGGGCATCCGCTTGGATCCCCTTAAAGGCGAGGCAATTTTGAATCTTCCTCCCCCTGCTTCTTTGCGGCAACTGCAGAGCTTGCAAGGTAAAGCTAATTTCTTACGACAATTTATCCCAAACTATGCCAAAGTGGCAAAGGGTTTCTCACGGTTACTTAAGCGTGACACCCCATTTCGATGGGATGCCATAGCTGAGGAGTCTTTTGCACGTCTCAAAACTGTTCTAGTTTCTGCCCCTTTGTTGCGGCCTCCAAATTATCATCGTGATTATACGTTATATTTGGCCACTGCTGATACCACCATCGGTATGGTTCTGGTACAAGATGACGACGATGGCATCGAACATGTTATTTATTACCTTAGTCGCAACCTCTTAGACACGAAAACTCGATATGCATATGTCGAGAAGTTGGCCCTCGCTGCTGTTTGCGCTGTTCAACGCTTCCGTCACTATATCTTGTTGCGTACTACGACGGTGATCTCCGATTGCAACCTCATGACTTATATTCTGTCACGACAATTGCTGGGGGGAAAATACTCGAAGTGGATAGTCATCCTTCAAGAGTTTGACTTGGAATTTACTGCTGCCAAGTCTAAGAAATCACTTGTCTTTTCCGAGCTGTTGTGTTCTTTGTCGTCCGCTACTACCTCCTCTCAGATAGAGGATTCTATTCTAGACGAAACTCTTTTCCTTATCAACACCCTCGATCCCTGGTATGGGGACATTATTGTCTACTTGTAGACGTACTCTTTTCGTCTCGCGACCTCTAAGGACGCTCGTCGACAGATTCGACACCAAGCCCAACCATATCGCATTGTTGGGGACACCCTGTACCGTCTTGGTGTTGATTCTGTTCTTTGCCTATGCTTAACCTTCGAAGAAGCCGAGAGAGTTCTAAATGACTGCCACTCTGGTGCTTGTGGCGATCACATGTTTGGATATGCCAATGCACAAAAAATCCTCCGTGATGGCTATTTCTGGCCCTCCATTTTCAAGGATTGCATTCTTGCTATCCGTTCCTGTCATGAATGCCCGATTTACCAATGGAAGATGCGTGCACCCCCTGCTCCGCTGCACCCCGTTGTAACCGTTGGCCCCTTTGCCAAATGGGGCATCGATTATGTGACCTGTAACCCTCGCTCGGCCGGGGGGCATGGATACATCATCGTTGATGTAGATTATTTTACGAAATGGGCCGAGGTGATGCCTACATTGTCAGAAGACGGTCACACCACGGCACAGTTCCTGTTTAATCATGTTATTTCGCGGTTCGGAGTTCCACAAGCCATCGTCATTGATCACGGAAAACATTTTCGTAATCACATGATGGCCGAATTAACAACCCAGCTAGGCCTTAGGCATGATAGTTCGACCCCGTACTATCCTCAGGCAAACGGTCAAGTGGAAGCCGTGAACAAGGTTTTGGTCACGATGCTTCAAAGAACTGTTGGCATGCATAAGTCCAGTTGGCATCTGATGTTGTTCTTCGCTTTGTGGGCCTACTGTACCTCCGTGAAGGACGCCACTGGTTTCACTCCTTTTCAGTTAGTTTACGGACTGGAGGCAACCCTTCCCATTGAGTGTGAGATTCCTTCACTGAAGTTAGCCGTCGAGTTACTCCCTGATACTACCCCTGTAGAAGAGCGACTTCTTTACTTAGAACGGCTGGATGAGACTCGTCGTCTAGACTCCCTAGCTATTGAAGCTTAGAAGAAGCGAGTGAAAACTCACTTCGATAACGATGTTAACCCCCGCTCTTTCATCGAGGGAGACCTAGTACTGCTCTATGATCAAGCTAACGATAAGCTGGGAGCAGGAAAATTCGAGCCGATGTGGCATGGGCCCTATATTGTGAAAAGATTTTTACAAAAAGGTGCCTATTAACTTATAGATTATGAAGGTAATCCCCTGGACAGGCCCCGAAATGGGCTTTATCTCAAGAAATATTACACCTAAGTCCAGGAAATCTCTCTTTTTGTACATACGTATGCTTTCAGCAGTGTGTTGTGTGTGCGTGTTTATTTAGTTTTTATCTCAGTGTGTCGGCATGATTGCCACTTATTGTGTCTTTTGCTTCTTGAACAGATGTCTGGATCGCCTTATGTTGGTTTCGCTAATGGTGCTTCCCGCAGTACCCGCAACTTGTCATCTGCGGCATGGGTGATCTACGATCCTCGTGGTGAGTTAGTAGATATCCAAGGGGTGTGTCTGGGTTGTACAACGAACACTGTTGCTGAATATAGTGCTGTGATTGAATTATTAGCTGAGGCGATTAACCTCGACATTCGCACATTGGTTGTAAACTTAGATTCTCAACTTGTAGTCCACCAGCTCAACAGGCGTTATTCCTTTAGAGATCATTGTATTTTAAGGTTGTATTTACGTGTTAAGTTATTGGAAAGAGATTTTGATTTCATTACTTATCAAGATATTCCAAGACGACTTAATACAGTAACCGATGCATTAGCTAATTATGTATTGGACAGACATTTGCATAATATGTGAATCAAACACAATACAAGAAGCATAAAATACAATAAACCATAACACCATGTATATATATAATATATATATATATATATATTATATATATATATATATATATATAGATGTATATATATCATGTGGCGCCACTGAGGCACTCAAAAAATAAGTGTACATGTCTGGATAGAGTCTGTGTTCTCCGTACATCTGAGATACATGTCTCTCAAAAAATATGCAGAAAATAAAGCCTAGGAGTCTAATCACGGTGGTGCTCATGATAGCACATCACCGCGCGCACCAATCGTCTCAGCAAGCGATGGACGCGAGTCGGCACCCCCACTGTGTGCCTCTGATATGCGAAAGGCATGTCCGCCAATCTGGCATAACCCGGAATCCCTTGGGTGAGCCCCTCGAGATTCTGTATCAGCTCTTCCCCCACGGTACCCCCTGCCTGAGGGTCAGCTACGGGTTGGCCCCTCCGCGCTGTAGGAGACAAGCCGACTGGTCGCTCTGGGCCAACATCTGCATATACATACAATCGTCATCAGAACAGGCATGTATTTTAAAAAACAAAAAAAATGAAAATACATAAAACATCAAAAACAAGGAGTTCATACCTAACTCCTCCTCCCATTCCTCTCCCTCTGGTAATGGGAGGTCTGGGTCCCCCATGAAATTGGTCCCTGCGTAAGGCCAGTCCTGTACCACGATCAGCTGTCGGCGGAGCCATATGAAAAATTCGGGCCGCCATGACATCTCCTGGCCCCCTCCTGCTCTGGGCATTAGTGCTGCCCAACGAGCCATCCTAGGCTCTCGTGGCAATGGATCAACCACTACAACTCCCTGGATCTGGAAAAGTGGTAATCGCTCCAAGAAGAATGATACCACAATCGAGCCATACGCGAACTATTTCACCCTTGCACGCTTACAATTTGTGAGCTGCCTTTTGATATTAGTAGTCACAGCTGTTTCCCAATCAAAGATGGTGGGGCTGAGGCATTCTGTCACGAGTATCAGATGGTTCTTGATCGCCTCATGGGGCGCTTGTACCCCAGCTGCACGTGTGATGGTGAATAAAATCGCCTTGAGTTTCAAGTCCTGGATGGTGTTAATAGCCACCTTAGCACTCTATCTCCCAAATTGTGCTTCTGGACACACTCGGGCCTTTACTTCGCCTACCTTCTCTCCAGAAGGTCTACTGCCAGTCAAAATGGGAATTTCCCCTCTCCGTGACAACCCAGTGATGAAGTATACATCGGATACCTCAAGCTCTAAGATCTGGTTCCATAGACGAAATACTTGGTCGTCCACATCCCAAGCATCAACTATGAATTGTAACAATTCAAGTTGAGATGGCATATATGATGTGAGGAAGAATTTTTTGAGGCCACAGTCCCTCAAGGCGTTCATACACCCCACATCTTCAATGGCCAAGGCATCCACGGCGTCATGTTCTCGTTCTTTCCATTCCACTACCATTTTGGCTTGTTTCCTGCACCCACAAGGATAAATAAACCATTATTAAAACATTGGTAAATTTATAAACCAGGAGAAATTCAAATAGAATGGGAAATTCTATGTAAAAATTTGAGTTGCGCGGTTAGCGCGGTTGTTTTTAAAACAGTCGCGCTAATAGCGCGACCCCTTTGGGTAATTTACCCCATTAGTGCGGGTCCATGCTAGATACCCGCGCTAATGGGGCGAAGCCCTAAATTTGAAAATCCCCCTTGCAGAGGCTTAATCAGGAACCAAATGCATGAAAAGTGGTATAAAAATGGAGCTAAGGGAAGCGCCTCTTACCTGGAGCCGACGAAATCGCGAATGGTTGCACGGATTCGCTGAAATCACCGCCTAAAGTTTGCTCCCCAAACAGACCACTCTCACTCTTCAAGAGGTAAAAAGTAAAAGTAATTCTATTTTTTACATTTTCACCCTATTTATAGACTTTTTAACTCATTTTTGGGTTTAGAAAGGGTATTTTTGAATATTTTAATATATTTTTGGTTGAAAATGGATTTTACGCTTGCTTCTTGTGTAGCGACAGGTCTTTTGCGCAACTTTGATGGTGAAACGAGTTGTATTTTATACTTTTTCAGACTCGGTAAATACACGAAAAAGTCATTATGGAGTCATCTTTCAACTCTTTTCTGACTCGCTAAACATGAAAAGATTGCCGAGTTGTTACTCTTGACTCGTTAAACGTAAATAAGAGGCGATCGTCTGTAAACTCTTTTCCGACCGTATAAAAAATGAAAAGATCGTCAGACCTTTGTCATTTCAGGTTTGTTAATGGTAACAAAACGACGTGATATCGATTGCTTTTTTACTTTTTCGGGTCAATGTCATTACTCACGAAAAGTACTCCTCGGTCGTAATGGCTGGGCAGTTCTTTCGAGCATAGTTTTATACTTTTTCGGGCTCGAGAGACACAACTTTACGAAAAAGGACACCCTTGGAGTTTTCTTTTTGCTGTCTTTTCAAACTCTCTAAACATTAAAAGACGCCGAGTTTTTCCTTTGTCAGACTCGTTAAAACTTTAAAGACATTGGGTTTTGTCGCAATGACACCATTCAAGCATATTCTATCCCCGTCGAGCTTGCTATCCAAAAATAATTGGGGTACTCGCCAGAAATGGTGGGGGAATAAAGGAACCGTAATCGTCATCGTCGGCAGTATGTCGCTCTTGAACATGGCACTTATCTGCATTCGTGTCTGGGTGGGGACATCTCATCTCATTTCACACTTGCCTCCATGGGTTTGGGTTATCCTATTTGACCATTCATCTGCTCATCGTCTTGTCACCATGACCCCTGATCATTTGACATAAAATACTACCAAATTCACTGTTGTGCCACCGATATGTTCAAGAGAAGTTGACCTCTGCAGAATACTCAACCTCCCTCCGATATCTCACACAAAACCTGTTATCCCTCTCTGTCTCATGTCGACGATGTGGGAAACATTATGGCCCACCTTCGATCAAGATCACTTCCTGTCGACTTCAGCTCATTATCCAGGAAGATGACCTAGAGACTCCCTTCAGGTGCCTTAGGGCCTGCATGTCTTAATGGCAGGTTCTTCGTGTTCGACGCGAGTTTTTCATCATTGGCCTCCGATCGGATGATTCTACGGGTGTTCGACACCGGCTCATTGATTCGCACGCTGTGGATTGTACCTATAGTACCTTGAGGACCATCGTCATTATTGGTGGTATCTCTCGCATTTGTTAACAGTTTTCATCATTGATTGGTAATCAGACGATGTTCATGCATGTTCGACATCGACTCCTGTATTCACATGCTTGAATTTGTACTGTGTTTGGGTCGAGTTGGAGTGCAAGACCCCGGATTGTGCATATTGAGATCCGGGCTGCATTTTGTGGATTATTGTAATCATTACATGACTCATTCATTGGATGGTTGCGACCATACCTGAGTCTATTCATTGATCCTCATCGGATGGCTGCATCCATACCTGGAATCCAGTTTTTATATACTCTGTTACGGATGGATACGCCCATACCACATATATCATGTACTTGAGATATCAGTTGTACTTCTTTTCGCAGGTTCTCCGACGGCCGTGTTTTCAGTCACACATGTTCTTGTAAAGCACTTCACCCCTCTCTCTCTCAGGCCTCATGCTTTAGGGGGCATCTGTTACACAATAATGTGTCACCATTTGTCACCGTCCTTGTTACCCCTCTCCTATGCCTTGGAGGACTCATTCTGGGACTTGTGAGAAGTGACAAGACTTGAAACCACTTGCATCATTTCCCTCTGCGCTTGAGCTTCATATGCCCTGAAGACATCTCCTGTAGCTTGCCCTTAAAAATAACCCTTTTTACATTAGCGCTGGCCCACTATGTTCTGCCTGCGCCAATGGGGAAAATCCTATAAAAAGGGCGCGCTATTAGCGCTCTGTCCCAGAGTCACAATCACGCCAACCTTTTTGGGCAAAGTTTTTAACCAATCAACCTCCGAAAGTTCTCTCCAACTCATTCACCAATTGAATGTAAGTTAAGTGAGGATGGTTTGGCTTCGAATCTCCTTGAATGGGAAGTAGTTTGCCACCATTCCATAGAAGTTTCCAAGTGATGAAGCCAAATCCATTATTGTTGTGATTGATCCTATCCCTTCCTTTTCATCTATAAAAGCTTGTCTCCATGTCTTGAGCAAGCTAGTGGTAATAGTACTGGTGCTGAAAGGAAGATATCAAGAGATTAGAGTTGCAAGAGCCTTCTTTGTGTCCATAAGGCTTAGCCTAAGTAAGGAGACCTTGTCACCAAAGAGAGAGAGGCTTGTCCCTCATCCCTTCAAGCTTTGCAAGACTTGTGTAGCTGAGCACTGAGCCAAAGGAGGACTTGACATCAGGACGCTGGTTGTATTCTCCTTTGTTGATTATTAATAATAGATGACTATCATTATGGTTCCATTCTCATTGTCCTTGTAATGATTGATGTTGAATTATATCCTTCCTGACTAATGTATAATTTCATTTATTAGTTTTCATGCTTGTGTTTGCGTTGTTCTCTTTGTGTGCAGGTGTCCGTTCACGGGGATAGTGGAGGATTGTGACTGGCCAAGGCAAAGGAGCGTGGGCGACGTCTCTTCTACGAACAAAAGCATTGGAACCCAAGTAGGTCTCCATCACCTACCTTTTATTTGCAATTAGGGACTTGCGTGATAGCATTGTTTGATTGTTGCTAGACCCGTTCTGGGCTAGTAGGGATCGCCTCTATTTGTAGAGGGGATTTACCTCTCCAACAGTAGCAAACATGCCTTCCTCCTTGCATCAAGACAACTACCATAACATACCCACTCACATCTATCTCCGCTTCAAAGGGCCATTGCAAGTATTGTAATGCTAGAACGGGTGCTTCACTGATCTTCTTCTTTAACTCATCGAAATCCTTTTGCTGTCCTTTCCCACTGGAAACTCTTTCCAGTTTTTGTTATGGCATGGAGCGGTGATGCTACCGCTGAAAATGAGGCTATGAATTTCCTCAGGTATTATGTTGCTCCAATGAAACTCCTAACCTCAACAATATTAGTAGGCACCGACCATTTCATGATGGCCTCCATCTTGGAAGAATCTATGTTCAATTCTCCTCCACCAATCACATAGCCCAAATACAATAAGGACTACTGCACAAACTCACACTTCTTGATATTTGTTGCTTGCTGCAACTGATCTAGCAGATTGTCTATGCTAGCCAAGGGGTATATGTTCTTGAGCGTGATTTTATTCAACGCCCTGTAATCTTATACACATCCTCCAAGTCATATCCTTATTTGGCATAATGATGATGGTGAACCACATGATGATGTACTCGGTCGAATGACACCATGTTCCAACAGCTGTTGCAACTATTTCTTCACCTCACTTGCTTATATAACAGACTGCCTGTACAACCCAATATTTGGCAATGGGGAGTCTGGAAAGAATTGGATCTCATGCTCCACTTCTCTCTTAGGGGGTAGCCCTTTAGGCTCTTGGAACACGTCCTTGTATGCATGTAGAAACTCCTCCAATTGATGTTTTTGTTTCTTAGTACACCCTTCTAGGGATGCCTTACCTCTTATTGACTCCTCTACAGATTAATTTTCTCTTAAAAAAAGTAAAACATACTTCTTGCTAGAACTGATAAATTTCTTGGCTTGGTTGGCACTTACAAGTGAAATTTTGAACTTTCCTTTGTGTATTTTGATAATGAATTATTTTCCATCCTTGATGAGCTGATACTGGTTAGCTCTCCTCATGAATATTGCATCACATGCGTACAATTATGGACTCCCAAGCATGACTCCACATATATCAAGGGGAACCACATCCAAATCTACTTCATCAATAAAATCAAAACTGATAGCAAATCTAATTTTACACTATTTTGTTACCTTCAATTCTACATCCTTGTGTACCCATCCTAGTGGATATGTGTTTAGATGAACTCGAACTTTCATCCCCAACTTCTTGACCAGATCCACTGCAATGAAATTTTCCTGCAATCCTCAGTCAAACAAAGTATCAATATTCATCTTCTTGACTTGTATCTTTACATGGAAGAGTTTGGTCATTTCTTTCTCTTCTTGTTTCTGAAGGCTACTCAGATTCACCTCCTTATGCACTGATGTACAGACAATCCTCTCATCCACGTTTGAGCTTCTTTCAACTTGGTTTCTCTAATTAGTGGCCATGAGATTCTTCTTCTTATTACCTTTCTTCTTGTTCTTCAGGTTTAGCTCTGGATGTAATTTCCAGCACTTCTCCTATGTATGGCCATTAATGTTGTAGTGGTTGTGAGGATCTTTGCACTAGTGTGTTGTAGCTGTCGTATTTTTACCTTTTCCCCCTTTTTGCTTCTTCTTCCCATCCTTAGAAGCGTCTTGTTCTCCTTTTGCTTCGATCCACTTTATTGTGCTATTTTTAGGCCTATTTTCTCCAAGTATTGTGCATGTACACAAGCGTCGTCCACCATTTTGGACTTGAAAAACATCACTTGCTCACGCAAATGGTGGTGTAGACCCCCAAAACACTTGAGGAGTAAATATGGGTTCTTTGGACAGATACCCAATTGTTGTAGCGGCTACAACCACCCTCAAAGATTTTACCTTAGCTTCATTTTGGAGCCTTCCTACCAGCCTTTCACAGTAGCATGTCTTGCCTTGTCAAGTACACAAGCTTCAGTGTTTTTCCTACAGAATGACAACCTGTCCATCAAATCTTGTTGCATCCCCCTCACTGGTTGTTTCTTCGGACTTGGTCCAGCTGCAGGCTGAGCAAATCCCTTAAGAAATTGCCCAATTTTGGAGGGGAACCAACCTTCCCTCCAGAAATTGCACAATTTAGCCTTGCAGGCTGTTGGACTCTAGAAATGCGCAAATTTTCCTGTCACTATTCACTGGAAAAATTGTACAATTCCTCTTAGAAAGACTTCTCTGCCCAAAAATTGCGCAATTCTGGGAAACAGTCAGCTACTTTGCCTAGAAATTACGCAATCCCTCTGGGTTGCTAACCTAGCTCCCTCCCAAAAATGCGCATTTTTTTCCTCCTAGCTAAGTAGACTATTGCATGTGCAGTTGAGTTGACCGGTTCCCTCCGGGACTGAGCGAAACTAATTTGCATGCATGGGATGCTTCTCCCAAGGAAACATGAAAAGGCATCCCTTGATTTAGGGATGTACTTTTAGCAGTTGGAGGTTGTATGCAAGGATCATTTCAGAAACCTCCCACCAAGTGTCACTCTTCCTATATTAGTGGAATGCGCATCACATCTTTGATTGTATCGAAACTCATGAAAGAGACATTGAGAGCTCATTCCTCACATTGAACTTGCAACTCTAACATCCCACATTGCATCTAGGAGTTGTTGGCACATTCAACTCAGTTGTTTTGGGGTAAGCCTGCCTTCAATGTCTTGTGTTTCACTTTTTTCATTTTTTGTGTTTTGCTTCGTATGAATCTTGTCTGCTTGATTTCAGTGAGCGCTTGTTGTCGTTTTGTTACATACTAGCTTGTACTAGGACCATTTCAGTTTTCGTTAACATCTCATTGTTGTCACATGCATGACACTATTTTGCATGGAAGACCGTCATTGTAGTGAATCACTTCACAAACATGCATGCTCTCCCATTTTCTGAATCCTACACTTGCTGTTTGCATGAATGATCATTCACTCTCATTTGCACTCATCTCACCATGCATTTAGACTTCTCATGTTTTCAGTCGCCCGTCGGCCAGACTGGGTTTCCTTGGCCCAGACCATGCCTTGCCCAACTAGCATTGCACATTTCTGGAAGCGAAGGCTCTGCCTTCCCTCCAAAAATTCCGTAATTTTAGTGAGGCATTGAACTTCAGGCTTGCATTATGCAATTCTTGGAGGTAGTGTCCCGCTAGCCCTAAAAACTGAGCAATGCAGTTTGCTGGTTGCATGTCACTGCTGAATAAAATTGTGCATTGCATAGTTTCAGTGCTAAATAGGCTAGGCTGGAGTGTGCATTGCACAGTTCCAGCATTCAGTCAGCTTCCTGATAGCCCAGACTGTGCCTTGCGTAGTTTTGGCAGTCAGTGTCCCGATCTCCCAACGAAAATTGCACAACCTTCATGATCAGTCTCACATGTATGTTACAAGTCATTTCTCAAGTTCGTTTTGGTTTTCGACTGAAAAATTTTTGCCATCAGTGTTTCCATGTCTCCAGGTATTCGCAGGTGTTCATCTGCCTCTCAGCAGCACAAGTACAGTGGCCTTTAGGAGAGCAGAGTCAAAGGACACCATTGAGAGAACAACATGGGTTGCAGCCAAGCAAGTGTCTATGAGCTTGCCTACCTATGAAGACATAAAGTTGTTCGTAGACAAGGACATCAAGATAAGATGGCAACAACATCACAACAATCAACATCACAATGAGTAGCACCATCAACAACAACAGAAGTAAACATACCGAATTCAACCAATGCAAGAGGATGGTTGTTAACAACATAGAGGCGGAACAAAGTCGCAAGCCTAGGAAGATCCGCTTGTGATAAAAGAAACTTTGGAGACTCAGGCTATGAGGTGATGACGCGAGATGAAGATCGTGCGAAGATAGAGAACATAACATAGAAGGAGTTGTATGTGTTGAAGCAACAACTCAAGGAAGAATAGGAGCTGCATAGACGAGAGAATAAGTTGCAGTAGGAACAGGTACAATAGCGGGCGCAACATGCACTCATAGATGAAACTGTGCCCATACAAGTTATAGATCCATCCCAACAGTTGACTCAGAGAAGACATGGTGAGCAGTGTTGTTGATTGCATGCAAGGGAATTCAACAACATGCATGTCATTGTGTGCATGCATGCGATCCCACCCATTCAGCTCACTCACCGAGGTAAAGATAAGAAGCAAGTCCGACTGGATCTAAACATGTAGTTGACAATTGATGCACATGACCATCAACACACACTGGAAGATTAGCATGGACACTATGCATCATTATGTTTTCGGTTCAGCTGCACCTAAGAAGACCATGCGCATGCTAGCCAATGAGTTGGATGGAGGAGCCACAACAATGCACTCGGATGCAATGGAGGCAAGATTTCGCTTTAGCAAGATGTCACCATGGAGTGCATGCACACCATCATAGATGACCAAGCTTGGCATCAACTCACCACCTTCACCATCACAAGTATGTCAAAGAGTTGGTCTCACCATAAAGGACCGAGTGTCAATGATGTCTTGCATGGCTTGCTTAAGCCATTTTTGTCTCACATGGGCACATGTGCATTGTAATGTAATATCTTGTCAAGTGGAAGTTTAAGTGTCGATAGTTGGATGTAATAGTCGTAGAGTAGATGAAGAATCATGAGGGTAGATGAACTGTCACAAAGGGGAATGTCAAGGGTCACCCCACCCTTTGTTATAAATAGAACCTCATAACTCATTGTAAAGGGTTTTGGTCAGCCAAGCTTCCATTAGAACTATCTTAGAGAGAGATTGGACAATATTGTAATGAGCCTTGGCTTCTTCACTGCACAGAGCTAGTACATCTCTTTCGAGGAGCAGGCAATTGTGGCTGTAACGTTCTGCTGTCAAAACTAGTGGTTGGACATGGATGTATTGTACGACTGGAACTTACACTTCTTAATATAACAAGAGCCATCACATTTCATGCATATGTTGTATTATATTTTGGTTATCTATTTACTCTAAATGATATATGTATTTGTTTGCTTACGCATACATGTATATCTATTTATGTTTATGTATGTATGAATCTTTTTGAAATGTGTTGTTGGTTTAACCATCACTTTGGATTGCTTGCTAACTTTCCTTGCATGTTGTGCTGCATATTTTCTCATGTGTTCCCTTCTTAACTTCATGCTATCACAGGTTTCCAAGGGGTGCACTCATCTCAACCCTCGTGTGTTTGAACCTCTCATGCACCTTCCTTAGCTTGCTGCAACTATCACACCCTTGCTACCAACAGAGACATCTTACTTGCCTCTGTGTGAAATCGCGGTCAAGGCATTATCGTATGACCCACTGCTAGGACTCCTACACCAAACGGTCTAAGGTCTAATTGAGACTTCTTATCGGGGAAATCCCCATATATGTTGGCGGGTCCAACACCATCAACATTTTGGTGCTATAAGGAGGGACAGATGACAAGCTGAGTCGTCACATCTATTTTAAATCTCTACATATCTATCATGAGTAACTACAAAGTTGCTCTTCTGGAGTGTATGTCTTATGGAAATGACTTCATTATCTCAGAAAATCTATTGGATAACTTGTAACATAAAACATTTGATGGTGGAGGCCACATAGCCTTGGTTAGGCACGCAGTCGGCATTGTAGGATCATGCAAAATGCTTGGAATCTTTGAAGAGTACATGAACTGCGCGTTGTTCATCTACACGCTCTCAGGGCACCCCATGCACTGTTGTGCCATGTTGCCTAAAAAATCTATTCATTCTCTTTCTTATCTGGTCGCAAAAATAGACCGTGCTTTCAACCACTTTAACCATAAAGCACTCGATCAAGAAATTATGAAATTATGAAAAGAACTCGATGAATCTGTTGATAAGTTTTACACACGCTTTTGTAATCAGTTTTACACTTCAGTGATGGAGCTGTGCAATCACAGGTAGGCACAATTGCTGTCACAAGTGACTGTTCGCTTTCACCTCATCAAATAGCTCCACCACCACGGAGTGATGTGGGAGATCATGCACACACATCTGTTGAACTGTCACATCCTCCCACCCCGCCTGCTCTTGATATCTATGTAGATTTGGCTTTCAAGCTTGTTGATTTTCACGTGGATTCATTCCCTCAACCTCTGTCCCCGCGTTCTGTTGATCCTCCGGATTGTATTGTCTTATGTTTTCCCATTCCAGACTCCTCAGCTGTTGTGAACAAGGATGAAGTTGTCAATGGAGTTGGTGTTATGCAGCCAACCTACACCATCATTCATGATGAGTGTGTGCGAGAATCTAAAGAAGAACCTGCGGTGAAGAATGACTCCATTCAATTTGTGCCTCATCTGCTTTATGCCGACATCCCTTGTGATTCTGCCACTGCTGATTTCGCCTGTGAAAACGCATTTTCGGATGTTTCTACTTCCGATCATTCACATCACACGTCGAATGTTAGTCTGTCATCACAGTGCATAGAGGACACATCTTCCTCTGAAAATCTGTCCAATCTGTCATCTGCCATTTCTGAAAACACAAAGGGTGAACATATTTGCTTCTCATCTACCCCTTTGCCTAATTCATCAAATCATGAGGATGCCAACAAACATATTGAATTTTCTGATGTTGGTTGTTTTGATCTCTCTACTTGTTCATCTGATCACAATGTTCATACAATCATTGTTAATCTGTCTAAGACACTGGTTTACGATGATCTATCTGTCAACGAAGTCGAAACCCCGCAGAATGTCGAGGAACTTTAGCTCGAGCTAATGGCTATGTTAGGCCCTTGCTATCCTGAGGTTGGTTTCACTTCCAGTCAGGAAATTGTTGAAACATGTAAGGATCCTCATCACTCTCTTCTTTGCATTGAAGATCAACCAAACACCCAGATTTTTCTTCCTCCACTTGAACTACACGATCCCATCGCTCATGCACTGGAGGAATCTTACATAGCAAGCACACATGCACAATGTAAGTTGTCTACCTTTCTCATGTTTGCTTGCATGTCACGGTCAAGAGATAGCATACACTCAACATCTGCATGTAGTGTAGCACAACACCATGACAGCTCCATAGAGTGCATGTCATGCACTTTCACTCATCTTTTTTTTGTGGTCACTTGTAAGCTCAGAGTGTGTCCGTCTTCATCGTTATATATTTCATGCTTGTTGGTTTGTGCAACTGCGATGTTCGCAAACCATGTCTTCACCAACATGGGTCAACCAATGTGCTGGTGGCTGCATTGCAAGTATCACTTCACATGAGATGACCCATGCACTTTTATCTTAGGAGTAGGAGTATTGTTTTCTTTTGAGTTGTTTGCTTGCATGCATGTTTTCTTCTTTCTTTTTGTGTTTGTTTGTTTGCTTGGTTGTTCGCTTACTCGCTTTGCTTCCGCATTTGCTTCTGCTTCTTGCTTTGTTTTTTGGTTTATTTGCTTGTTATTGTTCGTAGGATAATTTCGCATGGATCGTGTGTGAATCTTGAAACAAGCTGGGTAAAGTACAAGAGGACTTGTACAACTATCAACATTTGGTTATCTTTTGTTCTCTCTCTTATATAAGAACTTGTTGTCTTCAGTCTATGATATGTCAATGGAAAATAAGTACTGTTCGAAGTGAACCTTGGTGAAAACACAATGCTTGCTCGCTAACTAGTATCACCTACTCTAGTCAGTTGTTTTCGGGTTAATCCTTGTTAGCTCAGTCAAGTAGAGTAAGATGAGGGGAAAAACCTTAACAAGCACATAAGTGGTATACATAAACTACTTCTATGAAGGAACAACCTCTTCTGATCTCAGTAAGTCAGGATCCCTCTTTCGCCTCTGAAATGAATAAGTGCTATGCATAGTTATGATGATGAAAAAAATGAAAAAGTAAAAAAAAAAAAGGTTTGAAAAAATGAATAAGGCGAAAGAAGAGAAAGGCTTCCTACATAGAGAGGTGATGCAAGTAACTCCACCAAGGTATTGACCAGGCTTGTTGGTAGTGGATTGTGTTCCTATGTGACTCTACCGGGGTACTCTCCAGGCCTGCTGGTAGCGAAGCAACACCGGAGATGAAACTAAGACTCTGACGACTATATTGCTTGTGCACCAATATACCCCTCAACCCCAATCGAAGCAACTGTGTTGCCTTGGCTTGGAATGTGTGTCAATCGACCAAGAACACGACAGATGCTACATCTTACAATCAAGAAAGTGTGGAAACCAAGATGAACTAAGAATTGAACAATACTTCCGGAGGTGTTAGACTTGCTTTACACAAACAAGGTCCATTAAGAGAGCTAGAGTTCTACCAGCGTGTCACCAAGTGTTGTAGTGGCTACAAACACCCTTCAAAATTTTTCCTTAGCTTTGTTTTGGAGCCTACCTACTAGCCTTTCATAGTAGCATGTCTTGCCTTGTCAAGTACACATGCGTCAGTGTTTTTCCTGCAGAATGACAACCTGTCGATCAAATATTGTTGCATTCCCTCACAGGATGTTTCTCTGGACTTGGTCTAGCTGCAGGCTGAGCATCTCCCTCAAGAAATTGCACAATTCTGGAGGGGAACCAACCTTCCCTCCAGAAATTACGCAATTCTATCTGGTAGCCTACTGGGCTCCAGAATTGCACAAATGTTCTTGTCACTATTCACTGAAAAAATTGCGCAATTCCTCCCAACAGGACTGCTCAACCCAGAAATTACGCAATTCTAGGAAGCAGTCAACTGCTCTACCCAGAAATTTCGCAATCCCTCTCAACAGGAAACCCAACTCCCTCCCAGAAATTCACGTTTTTTTCCTCCCAGCTAAGCAGACTGTTGCATGTGCAATTGAGTTTACCAGTTCCCTTTGGGACCAAGCGAAATTGATTTTCATGCATGGGTTGCTTCTCCCAAGGCAACATGCAAAGGCATCCTTTGATTCAGGGATCTACTTTTAGCAGCTGGAGGTTTTATGCAAGGATCATTTCAGAAACCTCCCACCAAGTGTTAGTCTTCCTAAATTTGTGGTATGTGCATCACATCTTCAATTTTATCTAAACTCATGAATCAGACATTGCAGAGCTCATTCCTCAAATCGACCTTGCAGCTCTAACATCCCACGTTGTATCTAGGAGTCGTTGACACATTCAACTCAACTATTTTGGGGTAAGCCTGCCTTTCATGTCTTGTGTTTCATTTCTGTCGCTTATTGTGTTTCGCTTCGTATGAATGTTTTCTTCTTGATTTCAGTGAGCTCTTACTGTCATTTTGATACATACTAGCTTGTACTAGCACCATTTTAGTTTTTGTTAACATCTCACTGTTGTCACATGCATGACACTATTTTGTACGGACGGTCACCATTGCAGCGATTTTCTTCACACACATGCATGCTCTCCCATTTTCCGAGTCCTGCACTTTCTGTTTGCATGAATGATCAATTGCTCTTGTTTGCACTCATCTTATCATGCATTCAGACTTCTCATGTTTTCAGTCGCACATTGGCCAAACTGGGCTGCCTTGGCTCGGACCGTGCCTTGCCTCGCTAGTATTGCACATTTCCAGAAGCGAAGGCTCTGCCTTCCCTCCAAAAATTGCACAATTCTAGCCAGCCACTGACCTCTAGGCTTGCATTGCACAATTCTTGGAGGCAGTGTCCTGTTGGCCCCAGAAACTGCGTAATGCAGTTTGTTGGTTGCATGTCACTTCTGATTGAAATTGCGCATTGCATAATTTCATTCCTCAGTAGGCTAGGTTGGATTGTGCACTGTGTATTTCTAGTAGTCAGTCAGCCTCTTGAGAGCCCAGACTATGCCTTGCACAATTTTGGTAGTTAGTCTTTTGAACTCCCGACAGAAATTGTGCAACCCTCATGATCAGTCCCACGGGTATGTTACAAGTTAGTTCTCAAGTTTATTTTGGTTTTCGACTCACAGATTGTTTGCCATGACTGTTGCTATGTCTCCGGCTATCACAGGTTTTCATCTGCCTCTCAATAGCGCAAGTACAATGGCCTTCAAGGGAGCAGAGTCAAAGGACACCGTTGAGAGCACAACATGGGTTGGAGCCAAGCAAGTGTTTATGAGCTTGTGTACCTATGAAGACATCAAGTTGTTCACAGACAAGAACATCAAGATAAGATGGCAGCAAAATCATAGCGAGCAACCCCATCAACAACAACAGAAGGAAGCATATCGGATGCAACGAATGCAAGAGGAAGGTTGTCAACAACACATAGGCGGAACAAAGTCGCAAGCCCAGGAAGATCCATTTGTGATAAAAGAAACTTTGGAGGCTCAGGCTATGAGGTGACAGTGTGATATGAAGATCGCATGAAGATAGAGAACAAAATAGAGAAGGAGTTGTATGTGTCGAAGCAACAACTCAAGGAAGAAAAACAGCTGCATAAATGAGAGAATAAGTTGCAGTAGGAACAGGTACAACAACGGGCGCAACATGCACTCACAGATGAAATTGCACCTGTACAAGTTATAGATCCATCCCAACAGTTCACATGGAGCAGACATGGTGAGGAGTGTTGTTGATCACATGCAAGGGAATTCAGTAGCATGTATGTCATTGCGTACACACATGTGATCCCACCCATTCAACACACTCACCAAGGCAAATACAAGAAGCAAGTCCGACTGGATCTAAACATGTAGTTGATAGTTGATGCACATGACCACCATCACACACTGGAAGATCAACATGGACATTATGCATTAGTGTGTTGCCGGAAGATCAACATAGACAATATGTCACCATGGAGTGCATGCACACCATCATGGACGACCAAGCTTGGAATCAACTCACCACCTTCACCATCACAAGCATGTCAAGGAGTTGGTCTCACCGCAACGGACTGAGTGTTAGTGATGTCTTTAATGGCTTGCTCAAGCCATTTTTGTCTCACATGAGCACATGTGCATTGTAATGTAATGTCCTATCAAGTGGAAGTTCAAGTGTCGATAGTTGGATGTAATAGTCATAGAGTAGATGAAAAGTCACGAGGGTAGATGAACTGACACAAAGGGGAATGTCAAGGGTCACCCCACCCTTTTCTATAAATATAACCTCATAACTCATTGTAAAGGTTTTTGGTCAGCCAAGCTTTCGATAGGACTATCTTAGAGAGAGATTGGACAATATTGTAACGAGCCTTGGCTTCTCCACTACGCAGAGTTAGTACATCTCTTTGGAGGAGCATGCGATTGTGGTTGTAACGTTCCGCTGTCGGAACTAGTGGTTGGACATGGATGTATTGTATGATTGGAACTTACACTTCTTAATATATCAAGAGCCATCACGTTTCATGCATATGTTTATATTGTATTTTGGTTATCTGTTTACTCTAAATGATATATGTATTTGTTTACTTAAGCATGCATGTATAGCTATTTCTGTGTATGTATCTATGAATCTTTTTGAAATGTATTGTTGGTTTAACCATCACTTTGGATTGCTAGCTAACTTGCCTTCCATGTTGTGATGCATATTTGCTTATGTGTTCCCTTAAATCTGTGCTATCGCAGGTTTCCAAGGGGCGCACTCATCTAAAATCCCATGTGTTTGAACCTCCCATGCACCTTCCTTGGCTTGCTGCAGCTGTCACAGGCTTGCTACCAATAGAGACATCTTACTTGCCTCTGTGTGAAATCATGGTCAAGGCATTACTATACGACCCACTGCTGGGACTCCTACACCAAACGGTCTGAGGTCTAATTGGGACTTCTTACCGGGGAGATCCCCTTACATGTTGGTGGGTCCAACACTGTCAACACCAACATTATAACCATCTTTCTAAATTTTGTGGTGTACTCCTACACGCTTTGGCCTAGATTTTGTCTAAAGTAATGCCACTGGATCCACTGGTCTTCCATGTACCCAATGGGATAAAACTGTGACTTAATGAGGGTTTTGAAATCCTCCCACTTAGTCATTGGAGGTTCTCCCTCAAATCTTAGGGTTTCCGTGTGGCTTTCCCACCAAGTCAATGCATGGCCCTCCAATTTTAGCTGCGCGAATGAGATATTTTTCCCTTCCTTGATTTGATGGACACTGAAATAAACTTCTTGTTGTTGTAGCCAGTGGTTCAAATTTAGAGCATCGATCTCACCATGGTATGTATTTATATCGATTTTTTCTTCCAATTTAAACAGGGACTAGTTCACAACATTCGAACTGGGTTGAACTTTCCGGGGTTCTTTCTTTGACTGTTTATCTGTGTCTTCCTAATTTCCTAATCCTCATTCTAATTTTTCCTCTACATTCGAACCCCCTTCTTATCCAAATATCCCCAGCTTATTTCTTAGGGCCTCCATGAGGAGGTTTACATTGCAGTTTATATCCGCGACTTGTTTTTCGAGCTGCGAAAACCTCATCTTTGCAGGGTCATGAGGTTCGTTTACAGATTTGTCGCCCATGATTAGGGTTTTACGATTTTCGGCCTCGCAAATCTAGATCCTTGCAATCTCCAAAAAATACCCCAAAGAAACCTGCTCTGATACCAAATAATCCATAAACTTTTGTGTATATTCCACTGGACAGTTCGCCACAACAGATCTAATAATATTATATTAAAAATATTTCTACACTATTACAATTTTATTTAATTTCTAGATCTGTAGATCTTACTGTAATTAGTGCATGCATGTAAAAGTAAATTATGTCAGGCCCTTATAATACTAGTGATTCCCCCATTACTATTGTCATTGTATCCCATATTGTTATTTTTGTGCCCCTATTGTCCCCATATTGTTATTAGTATGCCCCATGGAAACCCAATATTGTTATTTTTGTGCCCTTATGTTATTACTGTTATGTCGGCTTGATTACATTGTGACCCCTTAGACTCCTATATATAGAAGGGAGGTTTAGTCATTTGTATCATCCAATAATTGTTCATTTGTGTAATGTAAAGGAGGTTGCCCCCTTAAACAGGCTGAATTCTAAGGCATTGATATATCTTTTCTATCTTTTTATGAGATGGTTTCCTAACATTTGGTATTAGAGCTTTGGATTCTAGGGTTTCACTGCTCCAAATAGGTCATCGTGGAATTTTCGCTATAAACTTTTTTCTGCAACGTTTAAAAAGCCAAAAAAAAACCCATTTGGTTCAATGGTTTTGGACTTCGGGTCTGAATTTCAGAGCTTGTCTCGTTATCCTTGTGGAGCTATGATCTGAGGAAGTTGGTGTTTTTGCAGACTCCCGAATTACATTCCAAACAGGTGACTTGGGGAAAATCATCATAGCTTTTGTTTTGAGGATCAAATTAAAATTTTGTAAGGCGTTTCAAAACGAGGACGACTTGTAGTTTTCTATGTATCAGTTTTAGGTACTAAGGTCAAAATAATGACACATGGCACATCGTACAAGTTCACTCTACAGATACTATTCTATAATCAGGTCACCGTGGGAGATTTTACATAACTCTTCCTTGGAGAATCCAATCTTGATCAGGTTTGCGGGGTTAGAAAGAGGACTCAAAGGGCTATCTCAGGACAAGATTTCATATATTCAAGATCCATTGTTACAGAGATACAACAGATTCAATATTGGGCTCTTACAAATAAAAAAAAGGTGTGTAGTTTTTTTTAATTTTGCACAAGATTGGTTTGAAAAATTAGTTTGAAGGAATTCAAAGGGAATAGTGAAGAATTACTAGAATTAATTAATGCCGCGAAGAATGAAAATGGAAACACCTAGTAAGAAACTTGAAAGCTCTGGCATGACTCATGAAGAAGAGGAAGAAATGCAACATGACATATCAAAATTACAAGACCAAGTACAACAAATTTCACTCTCACTAAAGGTAAATGAAGCCAAGATGAATGGCGTGGAAGCTAATATGAATGGCATGCAAGCTAAGATGGATGGCGTGGAAGCTAAGATGGATGGTTTAAAAAAAGGAATAGAAGCTAAGATGAATGGCATGGACACTAAGATGAATGACATGAACGAAAAGATGGAAGAATTGAAGATAAATTTGAATAAGTTGTTACAAGAAATGGTCATTGATGGTGAAAGGGTAGTAAAGGAAACTCATGATGAGAACAAATGAAATGTTAATCATGATTTCATAGACTCTAATGTTGGATTGAAGACCCACCATGTTCCAAAAATCGATATGAGGAATTTTGATGGCAAGGATCTCGAAACATGGATACTATAGATGGAGCAATTTTTTGAACACCATAATGTGCAAAACACACAAAAGGTACATATTGAAACTTTATATTTGGAACCAAATCAGTTTGTATGGTATCGATGGCTTTGCTCTCCCAAACAAATTGTAACTTGGGAAATTTTTACGAGAGAAATGATAGCACATTACGAGGATACAAAAAGCAACACCTTTTTTAGCCAATTGATAAATCTCAAACAAAAGGGTTCAATGATGGAGCATATTGAGGACTTCCAAAAATTGAAAATAAGAGTAAAATATATTCCATATGAGCATAGGATTGATGTTTTCATAGGGACTTTAAAGGATAATATCCAACATGAGGTTCGCCTTTGGGAACCTGATTCATTAGAGATGGAATTAAGGTTAGCGAGAAAAATGGAAAGAAAAATTATGGCAACGAGGAAGCCTACTAGTCACAACTATAAAGATGGAAGTGTTGTTGCCCCTATCCTTCCACAACCTACAAGTTTGACAGCATAACAATTGGAAGAAAAAAGAGCAAAAGGGCTTTGTTACAGTTGTGATAGCAAATACACTAAAGGTCATAAGTGTGCTGAGAAGAAATTATTCTACATAGATTATGAAGAGGAAGAAGAAAAGGAGCAAGAAATGTCAAAAGGAGAGGATATATTCCAGGAACAAAGCCTAGATGAGGAACAAATGAATCTGACGATATCTTGTAATGCATTGGCGGGAATTACCACTCCTCAAACCATCAAGATAGAAGGACAAATCAAGAAGAAAAGGGTAATAGTTTTGATTGATTCAGGAAGCACCCACAATTTTATTCATTGTAAGGTAGCAAAGAATTGAATTGCTTCCTATATCCAGCACCAGAGTGTCAAGTGATGATTGCAAATGGAGGAACAATAAATTGCTTTGGAAAGTGCCATAATATCAAGATATCCA
>APFE030941941.1:138079-156172 GCA_000404065.3 Pinus taeda
TTGTAATTGCACCCACGAAATAATATTGAGAAAGAGAAGAAATATGTGAAGTTTCCCAGGAGAGTGAAAAAACATCAAGAGAAAAAAACACAATAGATTGGATTGTATATAAAATCTCAAGTCATTGAATTATGAGATGAATTTCATGCAACTTGCACATCGAAAGAAAGAAAGAAATAAAGAAAATTATTTTAATGTCCAAGAGGGTAAAGATAGCCCATGGGACAAATTGCTTATTCATTTGGTTGATGTATATGACCCTTTTCCTGTGAAGCCTCACATAAAACACTCCAAACTTCTTGATAAAACCTTCACTAAATAGATTATCCCAAGAGCTATCTGCCGAATATCTGCATAACTTTCCCTGTTGCCTTTGAAGGCCTCACATTCTAAAATGAAGTGCTTTTCTGTTTCCACTTTTTCAGAAGAACAAAAAATACATACTCTTTCCTCCCACACTTCTTTTGGCCTTTTCCAGTGCCTTGTTTCACAACAGAGTTGATGAGAATTAGTCCTTAACTGAGCAATAAGAATTTTGGCTCTCTAAGAAATATTGGCCTCTATGTACGCTTTTTGTTGAAGATTATGAGTGAAATTAAACACTTCTATATAGTATTTTTTCTTTCTCCCTAGCAAGTACGCTTGTGGAACTTATCCATAACAATTTTTTTTATCTATTTACTACTTATGAAATGTGTTCAAGCAAATACCATTTCCTAAACCATTTGTTATTTTTCGCATCCAAGTCCTCTTTCTTTTGCACAATATATCATTAAAGACAACCTTAAATCGCCACATGGAAGGACAACCTGTTGTGGCTAGCAAAAAACCCCCTTCTTATTTAGTTTTATTACTAATACTCAATAAGTGGGGACCCTTATTCAAATTTTTTTAGCACTTGTATTCCATTTTTGAATAAAACTTACTATCATAAACTTAGGAGAATACCCGAAAAATCTAAAAAGACTTAAGTTTTATGATAAGTTCGAATAAATCCACTTTCTCAATAAAAAGCGTCGCATCGCAAAAAGGTAATGGATGCTTTCCTACAAGCAGAATTCTAAGATTGCGAAATCGCGATGCGAAATCATGCACTAAAAGATACTCATTGCATCGCATGCCTCAAATATCACTTAAGGTGAAATGCCTCAAACCGCCGATGTGCAATAGCGAGTCTCGCAAATCGCATTTCGCAGAAAACACGTTAATGGATGATTGCCACACACAACGAAGTAGCGATATTGCAATCTATGATATTATGATCTGTGATATTGCGATCTGCGATATTGCGAAGCAAATCGCAAAATTGCCTTATCACAGATCTACAAGGCTTATTGTTAGAAAGAATGTTTTTCCATAAATCGATGCCCAGTTATGCACGTCAATGTTAATTAATGAGTTAGTTGGCAATCATTAATGAAGTATGGTTTTGATCTGATCGAAGAGCCATTTCACGCAGGGTGATATATTTTATATGTTTTTAGCATTTAAAGCTTTCCCGTCACCTTTTCCTTATCATTACTCTTGCCTCACTTGTAAACTACAGGAGTGAAGAGCAGAGAAGTATACATAGTAGTGTTCAGAATATTATGGGAAAGAAAGGCAAAGCCCTGAGTTCTGAAGATAAAGAAATGACGCCCTTGTACACAGACACCACCTGTAACAAAGATGTCGGTGTTACTACTTGGGAAAGCATGCATAACCTACTTGAGGAAGAAAATCCCAGAGTAATGGAGGTTATAGCGACTGTAGATTCACGCGGGTCGTGCAAGGCATCTATTACAGAATTACCATGTTCATTCTTGCACCGGATAGCTGGACAGCCCAAAATTCTTCCATATGCGGACATGGTCAAATAGGTACTGGATAATGCTGATATCACAAAAAGATAATTTAAATCTCAGAACCAAGAACTCACAGAGTCATTATTTTCACAAAATTTAAGCTTTATATCCTTTAACAAAAAACACGCAAGAGGCAAAAATCGCACTAGGGAAACCCGGATCGAGAAATGGAGGCAGTTTCCGATGTGCGATTAGTGCTTCGCCAGGCAAAATTCATTGAAAAGGAAAGTCTCTAATCGCTCAGTCGCCTGTAAGCCCGAGAATTTGTAGAAACAGCGCTAAAGGCGAAAAGAAAAACTTGAACTCTAAATCCAGTGGTATTTATCAGGGATATTCTCAAGTGGTACGTAAATATCTACCAAATGTACAGCATCTACAGACAAGCTGGAGACAGAAGGATGAAGAGAGAGCAGAGTCCATCAAAAGGTTAATCAAGTTGAATTGGTATTCTTACTGGACGTACTTGGTAAAACCACACAACCAGTGCATGACTCTCAAATGTATCATTAACTCTGTCGAGAAGATGGTGCCAGCACTTTCCGATTCCGTTTTCGCAGGACAGCTAAAGTTGGAAGTCGGCCAGGCAACTCTCCTCAAGCAAATGTTGAATGCTTGTGACTATAAGGAACAAATACATAGATAGTTAGTTGCCAGTTTTAGTTTTAGATTCAATTTTAGTTTTAATTTTGCTTTATTTTTGCCTGAAATGAGGACGGTCATTTAAATTGCATCCTACATTTTTGTAATAAATTATTTTTAGATTTAGCTAGTAGTATTTAAACGCTTCTCATGCATTTAGAGAAGGGTCCTGAAATTTGTCAAAAACTTGTCCTCAGAACATGCACTTTTGCACCCTTTGAGGAGGCTTTGATGAATGATGACAAGATTATTGATATCTGTGTTTAAATCTACTATTGATTTTGCACTTTGTACTCTTAGTGGATGTTGGATTAAGAAGAGATAGATCATTATTGTTGAAGCTCATGAGTAGAACTAGTTATAAATGGTACTTTTATCTCTTAATTATTTCTGGTTATGTGTTAAGGTGATATTCATGTTCAGTTATTTATATATGAATGCTTGAATGCTTGAGTTATCATTTGGCACTTCTGTATGGTGATAGCTATTTATTTATGCTTAATATATGAGTAACTTATTATGCAATACGTTTTCCACAACTGTTTCGTCTAACTTTTTATACGAAATGGTTTATCTTTATTGAATTCTTTTTTCATAGCAATTGAATGATCTTTATTACCAATTGCCATTTGAAATCATTTTAGATCGCATAACTGAAAGATTAAATCTCGGGTTAGTTTTATAATTAGATATTTTTATTCATTAGATTACAATTACATTAGATTTAGAATAAACGTATTTTACTTAAAAATTATTAGAAAGGAAATATCAATTCTCAACACACACACACACATAAATTGGGAAACTGGTCCCATATCCCTAGTCAGACCCACTATACCAAACGGAAAAGGAGCTGCTAACCAAGGTCCGGACTAGGTGGGTATCCTCCTTGTTGTAGACCCGATGTTTGGGGCATCAACATATTTGGTGCTAGAAGGAGGGCACCAAACTGTGAATGGCTAGTAAGTCTAAATGTAAATACCATTCTGAGAGTAAATCGCCCTCATCATCTCCCCCGACTTATTTATCACTTTTAGAATCTTTAAATCTTAAGCAAGAAGTCAAAAAAACAACAAACACTGCCAAAAACCCCGACATTTAAGAGAAATCTACTATTGAACCTCCTGAAGTTGAGTCTTTGATCCATAAACTTCAACAATTTTCTATATCACCCCGAAGATCTGAAAAATCTCAAGGTAGTGTGACTTCGCAAGATAACCCTGCTCACCCTCTTACAAGATTGAAGAGTGAAAAGTTTGGTATTGAACCAACTAAGTTACCTTTACATACAAGGAAGAGAGCAAGGAAATCACCTAAAGGGTCTAAAAGCGAGACTCTTTCGTCATCATCATCCATCTCAACCTCTCCACCGTGAAGTCAACCATCCACCCCTCCACTTCAAATTATTGTCTACCAGTCCACTGGGACTTCCACATCCCCTTCTCAATCATCTGGAACTGTAATATCCTCATCTTCCCAATCGTAGGGATCATCTTCTGCGCTTTCCTCTATTAGTAGTTCAACGATGGCCCAATCTCCATGGAATAACCTAGGGGCAGTCTTAATGCCTGCTCCCTTGAGTCAAATAATGGCCCATCTTGAAAAATGGTTGCCTAAATTCAATAACAAAATAGGCATGCTAGCAGAAGAACATATAAATAACTTTATGTTATCTATAAATCTCAATGGGGTCACTAATGAAGATGTTGTTGTTCGGCTCTTTCCTTACACTTTGCAAGGAGAAGCTGGATCATGGTATTTTTCATTACCATCCGGATCTATCACTAGTTGGGATATTTTCCAAGAACAATTCCTGACTAAGTTCGGTGATGACAAGTCTACGACGACACTGATTAATGACTTGTCTAACCTTAGGGCTGAGTCAAAATAACCTATCAAATATTTTAACTCACGTTTCAATAAACTGTTGAACAAAATTCCTACCGCTTCCAAGCCTAGCGAAGAAGTTCGAAGTGAATGGTACATATCGGCTCTACCATCAAACATAGCAATCTTCGTTGATAGGGCTAACAAAACAACTTTAGTTGACAATATGAAGGAAGCAATAGTGGTAGAGAAACGTATCATAGCCTTAGAAAAGAAAAATGCTGTTGATGAGCGAAAATCTAAGAAGGTTACTTTTAAGGAAGATCCAAAGAAAAAATAGAAATACCCATTCGATTTAGAAGGATTGCAGAAAGTTTTGAAAACCATGTCTAATGAAATGGTTGATATAAAAAAAACAAGTAGCAAAAACTTCTTCTAAAAAACCATACAAGCCTTATAGAAGAAATCCTTCGACTGATTCAAAGCCTCCCAATGCTATTACAAATGTTGAATCAGAGGAAGAAGAAGAGGAAATTGCTACCAAAGAACTACTGATGAAGAAGAAGTTGTAGAAGTACAAGGTATGTGGGATTTCATCCTGCCAGATGAAGAGGATCAAGAAGCATCTCTGATCAGTATTATAAGTCGAAATCAACTCGATCCTCTTCAACCTACTCCTAAGCCAAAGAGCGCAAGATCAATGCCTAAGGACAAAGTCACAACAAAGAAGACAACACCTAAAGTGACTCAAACAAGCCTAGTCCAAACAGATTCACCAACTCTATCTAAAACATTGATTGTTTCTGATGAGATGGAGTATAATATTATAGAAGACATGAAGAAGACTAGGGCTAAAATTACTTTTTATGAGTTGAGCAAGTTAAAACATCAGCAAAAGATTCTTTTGAAATAATTACAAGCAGTACCAGTTGCACCTCTGCCCGCTGCTGTAATCTCACGAGCTTCTCACGAGATGGGAAGATCTCCAACTAATGTGATTAATAAAGTTGATTCAAATGATATCACTCTAATTGGAGGAAGGTCAAGATCTCATACTCCCCCATTTCTTCATACTTATGAAGTTTTCAACAAAAATTTGCATAATTGTTTAATTGACTCAGGAGCTTCATCTAATATCTTACCTAAATCAATATGTGCAAAGTTGAACGTTCAACCTCAAAAATATGTTATACGCATAGTTCAACTGAATCGGTCGCAGGTTGAAGTTATCGGTGAACTAAATCAGGTTACGATAAGGCTGTTATCTAATCCAAAGGTATGTCAAGTTATCGACATTTTAGTTGCAGATATTCCAGAATTTTATGGCTTAATTCTTAGCAGAAATTGGTTTGAAAAACTTCATGGATACTTTGCAACCGATTGGTCGCATATGTGGCTCCCTTACAATGGTAAACCAAATCAAATAAAGGTCGAACGAGAAAGACATCAGAAATACATAGTAACAGAATTGGAAGGAGAAAATGAACTGGTAGCATACAACAACAATATAATTGGCAACTATTCTGTTGATTCTTTCTTATGAAATTTTAATACTTATACTTCACCTTACTTAGAACATTCTATTTTATCTCAAGTAGAAAATTTTTCTCAAACATATAGTTCTAAATGTATTAATTTCGTAGATAGTCCTGTAAATAAATCTTTATTTTGGAAGTTATTTTTTGACGGTTCTAAGTCTAACGAGGGAGCAGGAGCAGGATGCGTATTAATCAGTCAAGAGGGAAACAAAACTATGCTAACTTGTAGACTCGAGTTTGATTGCACCAATAATACTGCAAAATACGAGGATTTAGTCCAAGGATTATATAAAGCAATCAGATTAGATATCAAATATCTACAAGTCTTCGGAGATTCTGAAATTGTTATCAGACAGGTAAGAAATACTATACATTGTCTATCAGGTCATTTAAAGCATTATCAATCTTTAGTACAAGATCTGACTAAACATTTCATAGCATTCAATATTTCATCAATTCCCAGACTCTAGAATGCTAGTGCTGACCTCTTGGCAAACGTAGCTTCCAAGCTCATTCCCTCAGAAGACTATAGCCTTGATAGATTTTCAATCGAATTATTCTCTAGACCCTCGATTCCTTACAACATTACCAATTGGAGAATTTTCAACGATGATCCTGATATTGTAAGCTTCCTCACATCTGAAGGATCTTACACCAATCAGATAATAGATGAAGATCAACATGACAAACAATTGCAACAAGATAGCATTAATAATGTTATGCCAAAATTAGTAGTCAAATTAGAAGATCTATATGATTTGAAAGATCAATTCAAAAGATCTACCGATTCAAAACTTCAAAGTTCAACTCCGAACTATGAATTAGTAAATCTAGGATCTGATACCAAGCCGCATAATATCAATCTATGTCTTGGCCTAGCCCCTGAAGAAAGATTAGCGTATGTTCATCTCCTGAAACAATACAAAAGTGTCTTTGCCTGGAACTATGATGAACTTAAGACTTACGACACTTCTATCATCCAACATACTATCCCAATGATAAATGATGAAAAACCTGTCCAGCAAAAGCTGAGAAAGATCCATTCTAATATAGAAAACCATATCAAGTCTGAGCTCAATAAGTTATTGAAAGCCAAAATCATTTTTCCCGTTCGACATTCTAAATGGGTTTCCAATATGGTTCCCATTAGAAAGAAAAACATAGACATTAGAATTTGCATTGACTTTCGAAATCTTAATAAAGCTTGCCAAAAAGATAATTTTCCTTTGCCTCCTATGGAGCAAATATTACAGGCAGTTGCAGGATTAGA
Organism: Pinus taeda; assembly: GCA_000404065.3. NCBI lineage: Eukaryota > Viridiplantae > Streptophyta > Pinopsida > Pinales > Pinaceae > Pinus > Pinus taeda. The sequence continues at coordinate 145,198 of APFE030941941.1, forward strand.
ATTAATGTCCTTTTTGGATGGTTTCTTCGGCTACAACCAAGTTTTGGTCCATCCCGATGATCAATTAAAGACCATGTTCAGAACCAAATGGGGTACTTATGCATATCAAAAGATGCCTTTCGGTCTGATCAACGCTGGCGCCACTTTTTCAAAGGGCCATGGACATCAAATTTAAGGGATTAGTAAACAAATTAGTAGTAATCTACTTGGATGATATAACTGTATATTCCAAGAAATGAGGCAATCATCTTAGGGATTTAAAATAGATCTTCCAACGTTGCAAATGTATGGAATTTCATTTAATCCAAAAAAGTTCATTTTTGCATTAAATGAAGGAAAACTTCTAGGATTTATAGTGTCAAAATCTGGAATCCATATTGATCTCGACAGAATCAAGGAGATTTCTGAAATACCTTTGCCTCACAACAAGAAAGCTATGCAATATTTCCTTGGCCAGATTAATTTTGTAAAGAGATTTGTTCCATATTTTTCAAGAATCGTATCTCCTTTACAAGCAATAATTAAAAATAACTCAATCTTCAAATGGGGCCAAGACGAATATGAAGCATTCAATATGATTAAACAAGCGATTGTTAACGCTCCATCTTTAGCAACTTCAAATTTTTCCGATCCTTTCATTTTATATACATTTGCCTCTGACAGATCATATGTTGTGATACTCACGCAAGCAAATCAAGACAAGGCGGAAGCCCCAATTTCCTTTTTCAGTTCAAATATACAAGGGGCTGAATTAAATTATTTAGATGTTGAAAAACAAGCTTATGCCATTTTCAAAGCAATCAAACATTTCAGACCCTTTCTGCTTAAAACCCATACAAAAATCATAGTGTCGTTTCCAGTGGTAAGAAATCTCTTAGTACAGAAAGACGTGGGTGAGAAAAGAGCCAATTTGGGTTACTGCCTTACAAGAATATGACGCTGAAATTAAACCAACAAATATTGTAAAAGGTCAAGGCTTTTGCGAAATGCTGGCTGGAGCATCGCTTATTTCCGAAATTCCATCTGCAGAAATACAAACGTATGAGGTAAGTCTAAACGATGTTGAATCGTTATACGCTGATATCATATTTTATCTAAAGAACAGATATGCTCCTTCAAACCTCAATTATACAAAAAAAAAGAGCCCTAAGGTTGAAGGCTAAACAATATCAGCTCGTAAACGATGTACTTTTTAGGATGAATTATGATTTTGTTCTCCTTAGATGTCTAGAGAAATATGAAGTTGAAAAAGTGTTGCAGGAACTCCACGATGGACCATCAGGTGGACATTATGTTGGAGATGCTACTGCACATAAAATCTTGCGCGCAGGCTATTATTGGCCTACACTATTCAAAGACGCACATAGCTACGTAAGGAAATGTCAAGTTTGTCAAACTGCTGGTGGGAGACAAAAGAAACCATCATTTCCTTTGTAACCAGTTAATATTGAGCAACCTTTTGATCAATGGGGTTTGGATATAATAGGTGAGATCGTTCCTCACTCTTCTAAAAAGCATAGGTATATCCTTACGGCTACAGATTATTTTACTAAATGGGTAGAAGCAGTTCGTCTCAAGACAGCTAATGTCGAACGCATCATTGATTTCATAGATCAGTTCATAATCACCAGGTTTGGTTTACCCTCTACTTTAATGTTTGATAATGCATCGTATTTCTCTGGCAATGCTATGACTGAATTTGCACTCAAAAGAGGTTTTAAACTTAAATACTCTGCCAATTATTACCCACAGGGGAATGGGTTAGCTGAATCAACGAACAAAAACTTAATCAGAATCATTAAGCAAGCCATTGATCAAACTCATAAGAATTGGCACAAATCTCTAATATATGCTCTATGGGCAAACTGAATAATGCAGAAAGCCTCTATTGGCACATCTCCTTTTAATATAGTTTATGGTAAAGAAGTCGTCCTTCCAACTCATCTAGCGATTCCCTCTTTGGCTTTAGTTCAATATATTGACGAAACAACAACTTCTTTCTTACAACTAAGGCAGCTGCAAATTCTTAAGCTAGAAGAACAACGAGAACATGCCAAAATAACTCATGCTCATCACCAAGCATTAGTAAAATCTTCTTTTGATTCAAACATGATATCCAGAAAGGACTTTCAAATTGGAGATCTACTTTTAAAATGGCACAAGGTTCATGAGGAAAAGGGCAAACATACGAAATTTCAACGAATGTGGCTTGGCCCTTTGCAAATTGCAGAAATCATAGGTCCATCTACTTTTATGTTACAGGATTTAACAAGAACAAGAGAATATTTACCTGTTAACGAGAAAATCCTCAAAAAATACTTTCCATAGGAGATCATTTTTCTATTTTTTGTAGATTAGTTTTTCCTTATTTTCACAATAAAACTAGTTGTAAATGGTTACATTTAAAATTCACGAAGAAGACAAGTATTTCTTTTAGATTTTGTTTTTTCGCTTGTATAAATAGAATCGTTTTAGAAAATTGGTCATTATTATTGAAAGATACAGTCAAAGCATGAAAATGATACTAGTTTCAACCTTGTAAATTTTGATAAAAAGCGACCTTTAGTGGGAATTTGTTTTACATCAGTCAAATGAAAAGTATTAATAACAAAACAAAGATTCTCTGTAGAAAAGCTCTTTACAAAATATCTACCATTGTCGTCCAAAGCTATTCTTAAGGAAACAATGACTTTCTCCCCACTTAGGAAATTACGAGCTTCAAGGAATAATCCAGCAATACACTCTAAACTTAAAGAATAAGAGGTATCATCACGAGCTGACTTTTCATGATTATAGATATTATAGCTTGTTGAATTTTCCAAAACTGCATACTACAACAGGGCAATGACTCAAGATTGTAACAATCAAAAGACAAGGGGTCTCATCACGAGCTAGCTTGTTCAGCGAAGTTATAAATCAAGTGAGTGGCACTGTCATAATTTGGCTACCAAACCAAGGCATTGTTCTTTAAGGATTAAAAGAAAATTAAAGTAATAAGTGTGGATATGGATTTCTCTTTGAAAAGCGTATATTTCTCTAAGTAGGATACAGGATCATTGTTGGGTAACAGGTAACCCTGTCGAGGCTATAAACGCCTGCTGGCAGCAGAGGCTCTACCTATGACAAATGAGCATATTTAAAACTGATTTATAGAGAAGTGTTTGTTTTTATCTTTATAAACCAAGTAGTGGTTGATGTAGATAGAATGACTAGCTCTAGGAAGTAAATAACCAAAGTTAACATAGAAGAAACAAACTATCATTGACAGCTGCAAGCATGATGTACTTTATCTTTCTATAATAAAGTTTGATTTTCTGGAAAGTTTTCTATTTTGGAAGTTTAGAAAATTCAAAAGAAAAGCAGAGATAACTGGTTCTTCCAAGTGAATCACCAATTGTTGTGGCGAGTAACAACACCCCTTATTTAGTTTTATTACTAATACTAAATAAGTGGGGACCCTTATTCAAAAAAATTTAGCGCTTGTATTCCATTTTTGAATAAAACTTACTATCATAAACTTAGGAGAATACTCGAAAAATCTAAAAAGACTTAAGTTTTATGATAAGTTCGAATAAATCCACTTTCTCAATAAAAAGCGTCGCATTGCAAAAAGGTAATGGATGCCTTTCTACAAGCGGAATTCTAAGATTGCGAAATCGCGATGTGAAATCATGCACTAAAAGATACTCATCATATCACATGCCTCAAATATCACTTAAGGTGAAATTCCTCAAACCGCCGATATGCGATAGCGAGTCTCGCAAATCGCATTTCGCAGAAAACACGTTAATGGATGATTGCCACACGCAACGAAGTAGCGATATTGCGAAGCAAATCACAAAATCGCCTTATCGCAGATCTACAAGGCTTGTTGTTCGTAAAGGATTTTTCCATAAACCGATGCCCAGTTATGCGCGCCAATGTTAATTAATGAGTTAGTTGGAAATCATTAATGAAGTATGGTTTTGATCTGATCAAAGATCCATTTCATGTAGGGTGATATATTTTATATGTTTTCGGCATTTAAAGCTTTCCCGTCACCTTTTCCTTATCATTACTCTTGCCTCATTTGTAAACTGCAGGAGCGAAGAGCAGAGAAGTATACATAGCAGTGTTCAGGATATTATGGGAAAGAAAGGCAAAGCCCCGAGTTCTAAAGATAAAGAAACGACGCCGTTGTACACAAACACCATATGTAACAAAGATGTCGGTATTACTACTTGGGAAAGCATGCACAACCTACTTGAGGAAGAAAATCTTAGAGTAATGGAGGTTACAGCGACTGCAGATTCACGCGGGTCGTCCGAGGAGTCTATTATAGAACTAGCATGTTCGTTCTTGCACCAGATAGCTACAAGGCCTAAAATTCTTCCATACACGGACACGGTTAAATAGGTACTGGATAATGTTGATATCAGAAAAAGAGAATTTAAAGCTCAGAACCAAGAACTCATGGAGTCGTTACATTCACAAAATTTAAGCTTTATATCCTCTAACAAAAAACACGCAAGAGGCGAAAATCGCACCAGGGAAGTTCGGATCGAGAAATGGAGGCAGTTTTTGATGCACGATTCGCTAGGAAAAATCCCTCGAAAAGGAAAGCCTCTAATCGCTCAGTCGCTTGTAAGCCCAGAAATTTGTAGAAAAAGCGCTAAAGGCGAAAAGCAAAACTTGAACTCTAAAACCAATAGTATTTATTAGGGATATTCTCAAGTGGTATGTAAATATCTATCAAATGTACAACATCTACAGACAAGTTGGAGACAGAAGGCTCAAGAGAGAGTAGAGTCCATCAAAAGGTTAATCAAGTTGAATTGGGATTCTTACTGGACATACTTGGTAAAACCACACAGCCAGTGCATGACTCTCAAATGTATCATTAACTCTGCCAAGAAGATGGTGCCAACACTTTTCGATTCCGTTTTCACAAGATAAATAAAGTCTGAAGTCGGCCAACCAACTCTCCTCAAGCAAATGCTAAACGCTTGCGACTATAAGGAACAGATACATAGATAGTTAGTTGCCAGTTTTAGTTTTAGATTCAGTTCAAGTTTTAATTTTGCTTTATTTTTGCCTAAAATGAGCACGGTCATTTAAACTGTATCCTACATTTTGTAATAAATTATTTTTAGATTAGCTAGTAGTATTTAAACCCTTCTCATGCATTTAGAGAAGGGTCCTGAAATTTGTCAAAAACTTGTCCTCAGAACATGCACTTTTGCACGCTTCGAGGAGGTTTTGATAAATGAATGGAACATAATTTATTGATATCTGTGTTTAATATCTACTATTGATGTTGCACTTTTGTATTCTTAGTGGATGTTGGATTAAGAAGAGATAGATCATTATTGCTAAAGCCCATGAGTAGAACTAGTTATAAATGGTAGTTTTATCTCTTAACTATTTCTGCTTATGTGTTAAGGTGATATTCATGTTCAATTATTTATATATGAATGCTTGAATGCTTGAGTTATCATTTAGCACTTCTATACGGTGATAGCTATTTATTTATACTTAATATATGAGTAACTTATTATGCGATATGTTTTCCACAACTGTTTCGTCTAACTTTTTATACGAAATGGTTTATCTTTATTGAATTCTTTTTTCATAGCAATTGAATGATCTTTATTACCAATTTCCATTTCAAATCATTTTAGATCGCATAACTGAAAGATTAAATCCCGGGTTAGTTTTAGAATTAGATATTTCTGTTCATTAGATTACAATTACATTAGATTTAGAATAAAATTATTTTAGCTAGGAATTATTAGAAAGGAAATATCAATTCTCAACACACACACACACATAAATTGGGAAACTGGTCCCATATCCCTAGTCGGACCCACTATACCAAACGGAAAAGGAGCTGCTAACCAAGGTCCGGACCGGGTGGGTATCCCCCTTATTGTAGACCCGATTTTCGGGGCATCAACACAACCTTAAGATATTCGTTTGGAAGGATAATATTAAATCGCCACATGGAAACTTCAATTAATTGCACGTTACTTTTTCTCGAATGTTGTTATTCTTTTAGTAATTGAGTCTACTTAGCGTTATATACGTCATTAAAATTATTCGTTTATTTATATTGTAGTCAAAATTTAAAAATATTAATAATAATAATAAGATACACAATGATTGATGATGAAAATAGTAGACTATCATGTCCTATTTGTATTATTTTTTAAATAATTGTGAAGAAATTCGTAGCCACCATGTCAAAACTAATTTGATATAATTGTGAAGGAATTTGTAGCAAGTTTGATAAAACTAATATTATATATGTGAGACAAGGAAATAAATGGAGTTGTCTTTAGTGTGACTTTTTGGACTTTCTAGTGTTAGAATCCAGCGGAAAAATTTGAGTGAAATTTTGATTTGTGTTATTTAAATTGAGTTTTTTGACTCTATATATAGATTCAACACCTTGAAAAAACCCCAAGTTGCTTACCTGTCAAGCGTGTGATTTCAATGAATTCCTGCAGAATTTTAGAAAAAAAAAACCGAAAAACCCACTAAAAAACTTTCGAAAATTTCACTAAAAACACTCGAAATAATAAATGATTTATAATTTGAATTTGAAAAATTAAATTATATTAATTTTATAATTATAAACTAAATTATATTAGTGACTTTCAGCGAAACTTGTATAGCTGGATTCTGTTAGGAGAAAATATATAGCTATAAATAAGTATATTTGAAGGCGATTAAGAGGTTGACCTAATTCATTGTATTTTCTTCGAGCGTAGTTTAATTATTACCATTTTTATTTTTCAATTTTTGAAAGTTATTTGTATATTTATATTAATAGTTTAATAAATAAATATTTAAGATATTGTAAAAATTGCACCTTACGTTTTAACAAAAGGGAAAAATATTACTAGATTGCTTTTTTAAGTGATATCCCATATACATATATATTGTATAATTTTTTAAAAATCTAGATGGCTTTTGTTTTTTTTTTAGGAATTTAATGTTGAATATTGTAAATAGATAAAGTTGAAAGAATTAGAGTTTAATGTAAATTAAATATTAGTTAACAAAATTAATATTTATTGGGCTTAATGATTAAGAGCATGTGTTTTCTCTTAAGAGGTCATGGGTTCAAAATCAGAGGGGAGTAGAGTATGTATGCCTTTGTAGACTTAGAAGTCAAGTGATTATGGTTTATTAACTATATATTAACACATTTCAATATGATTTATTAAATGTATATGATGGTTGATTATTTGGCAGAGACTTTATTTTGGTCCTTAAACTCTGTACTTGCTTGTTGTTGCATTGGTCCTTTGTGGTCGTAAATATTTATGTTTTTATTAAATGACCAGACTAGCTAGCAATTAATCATGTAAGCTGCTCAGGCACTAGCCACCTTCGGATGCCATATGGTTCCAATACCACCATTGATCTGAGCCCCTTGATTCGACGTCCTCGCTTGATTGTAGGGGTTATGGGTAACCACCCAGTACCATGTTCTCCTCCCAGGGTCATTTGTTCGATGCCAGGCTATGAGAAAACACCCTGCAAAAGCCTGACTCGGATAGGGTTGCTCCTGGGTGGCTAGTTCTTGCCTCTTGGCCACGACATTGTAGTGAACCAGTCTCTGAGTCCTACCTACCAACTGCTGCATGAATGCCATCCAAAATCCAATTTCATAGGATGCGGGTAAGCCTAATTCATTGATGGGTTAGCAATATTTTAGCAATTTAACACATTGGGTATTTAAAAATTCTTTTTGTTTTCTTTAATCTGGCTAATTCTCTGTTTCTTGTCCTGCATGCAGGTCCTAGGGTTGTTTTGCAATTTGAGGGTTTCCATCACGGGGAAGGCACTTGAATCCTTTGGTACAAGTAATGTGTTCTAAACCCCTTTACGATTCACCAAAGAGGTCCTCTGGTTACCTTCAAATATGTGTGTGTGTGTGTGTTCTATTGCTAAGTTCATCCCTTTTTCCATTTGTAGGGTTATTCCATGTTCAATGGGCTTGGCTGAGGGCACTTCCGGTTATGGCACACATGGCAACAGAAGGATACCCATGAATAAGGAGCGATTCAGAGAAAAATTCAGAATGGTATGAGTACCTTCCCTTAGGAATGACTTGCCTCCAACACGAGACTAGCTACCCTTATGGGTTAGTCTTTGACTCCATTAAAATGACTATTAAAAAATAAAAAATTTCTCTGTAATTGTTATATGGGTTGAAGAACCCCTGTTTCTATAGGACTGTTTGCTTAGTTAATTAGAGAATTTAGCTGTTAAATTTTGGTTTGCCAAAACGTTGGCCTGAGAGTCAGGTACCTAGTTCTGTTTTCTTTTGAACTATTTTCAAACTGTTCCTAAGTAATATTAATCATATTTGAAGAGGTTACGAACTGGTTGCACCATACAATTTTACTAGCGAGTTGGGCAATGTTGGTTTTGGTTTATATATTTGAATCTTAACGTTCACTTCTCTTTACAAGACGTTCCTTGGCTATTGAGGTCATTTACTGGTTTCATGTAGATTACATTTACCACAATTTTTCAACCTTGTATCGACTACCAAGGTTATGAATGGTTAATTACGTGATTTTTTCAAATTCTTAAATATGTTAAATCTATTCACCCGGAACTGCTACTTCGTTGTCTTGAAGGGATTGGACGAGAAGTAAATCTAGGTTGAGATGATTTAGTTTTCCATTTGCTGATGGACAATACATATTCTTTATCCATGAGGATTTGAAGTTCTAAAGAGAGGAATGGGTTTTACATTTACAACAACAATAAGGATTTTCTTCTTGATTTTGTCTAAGTTTAAATTCTTGTAATCATGAACTTTATTTACTACTATGTATATTTGTACTCTTTTTTGGTTTATCAGGCATTAAACACTTGTATGCTACACAAATTGTATTTGAACAAAGAACTAATCTCTATTGATACAATGAAAGGTACTTCACTTTCAAGAATTAAAATATATTATCACTTAGCTTGTTGGTCGAAGTAGTCAAGTGTTCATTTGAGACACTAATCTTTTATTTCGAAACAATCATACATTATTATTCAAAACAGTCATATGTTTATTCCAGAACAGTCTTATGTTTACTCAGTAAATCTTTTAATAAACATTAGCAGGTTTATATGATCTCATTTCATTAGCAGGAATTGTTATTTTCCCTAATTTCCTAGAGATCTTCTGATAATGCATTCAAATCATTATGAAGATTTCAAGAAAAAAATCTAAAATACATCTCTTTAAACATAAAGTAAAAACAAACTTCTTAATATTATAGAAAAGAGATCCTCCTAACAAAATTCATTCCACAACCATGTAGTATTAACAAGCTACGTGTTTGTTAGACTTATCTGCTAGACTTAGGTTCCATAATTTACAGTTAGGGTCCCTCCACCCAACCAACAAGGTAATGTCGATTACGTCCAAACCTTCCCCCATGCTTCTCTTCTCCAGAACAATTGTCTTTTCAAGCAGCTAGGAATTCTATGGCCTCCCAACCTAGAATCCTTTCACAGATCCAACCTATGAAACCCAAAAGTATTCTACTGGTTCTCGACCAGCTCTGGAAAAACATCTTCATAATATTCTGCTCTCCATTTATCTGTTTCTTTTCCTTTGATGAGTTCCCCCTTTTCTCATCAAGAAAATAAAGGAAAAATAACTGCTCAACTATTAACTGTCTTGTAGAAAAATAATTACTAGGGTCCCCTTCCGTAAATTCTAGGACTAGTTTAAAAACTTATTTACTATTTTTCCATTTATTCAGTTCCAGCCACTACTTTAACCAAGTAATTGTTGGCATTATGTTTCTGGTATGGTTATAGGTTACAGATGTTGTACTTGATGGCAACACCCATGGCAAGGGCTCTCAATATGATGAAAATTAAGAAGTACGCAGGAGAAAAGTTCAGAAGATGCGTACCCGCAGGTACGCTGTGCAGGGACCGTGTCCAGACATGCAGGTTTACCCATTCATGAGGTGCGTACCCCCAGTGCACACACTTCAAGGCAGTAAAGCGCGCACACGTGGGGTTCCTTATGTTTAACCCTCGGTATTTAGCCGACGGTATTGTGTTATCATGGTTCTGGCCCGTGGTATTGTTTTATTTTATTATTATTTTTGAGCTCCATGATCCTTGATTTGAGGAAGAGCTTGCCTATATAAAGCAAAGGAGATCATTTGGCTTAGCATGCTTTTGGGTTGAATATATTAATATCTGAAATATTTGGGTTATTGTTTCAAAAAGCTTGATCTATATGTAAGTGAAGTGGAAGGCGAATCTGTAAAGGGTGATCTCCCGAGTGCTTGATCAGATTTGGGCAACTGTCTAATTGTAGCACACTGGTGATCTGTAAATTCAGCCCTAATTTGATGTACGCAGGTGTTTAATGGTGGCTCTGCGTAGGTACGCAGAGCAGAAGAAGTATAAGTGCGTGGGTACGCAGGGGCGACAAAGGCGCAGTGCGTGGGTATGCTAAGGCGATGAAGGAGTAGTGCGTGGGTACGCAGAGCGATGGTGGTTCAGGTGCGTGCGCACATAAACAGTACGTGGCGCGATAGTGTCTTTGGGTGCGTGCCTTCAGTGAAGTACGTGGCGCGATAGTGTATTTGGGTGTGTACTGTACGCAGCGCAGTAGAAGAAGCAATGCGTGGTCACGCAGTGTAGAAGAAGGAGCTCTGCGGGTATACGCAGAGAAGCAGAGAGTGAAGTGCGTAGCGACGCAGGCCAGTAAAAGGAAAACTGCGTATCTGACTTAAGATCTTCTGTTCACTGAATTTTTTTTGTTGATAAGGTGTTCTGGGTTCAGTTCTGTTATTTTGATCTGGTTACTGTAGCTGATTGTAATTTATATGTACTTGATGTATATGGATCCAGTTTGAAAATTTATGAAAAGTGGTCCTTGTAAGAAAAGAAGTAGGGGGTTGTAGCTCCCTTCCAGGAAAGACTGGAAAATGAGAGAGAGTTGTAGCTCTCT